>JAQFYP010001457.1:0-15537 GCA_034694865.1 Bilobella braunerae
ATCACACCAACACTCATTCTTAATTAGTAGAGGTCAAATGTTACACAATCAAAACGATAAATTAACTAATCAAATGTTTATACTTAGTCAACAATTATGAAAGAGAGAAGAAATTTTATGAGCATTTGAAAATCCCGCGCGCAAGAAATCAATATTACTATGAAATTCCCATGTCTTGTGATAGCATATGTATTTGAAAATACATTAACCTATTAACCCAATGTAACAATAAATCTAGCAACCTAGGTTTAACGATTAACATATTAACTTGACAAAAGTTGCTATGACACCTTGTTTGCAAAATAACTCAAACGAAATTAATTAAAACCGTTACAAAGAGTTTGTTAAATTGTTTTCATCCAAGAGATTGTTCCACGTTGAATGTACGAGTAAACAAGTACTTTATATTATTACTTTACTTAAAAATGGGTCCGGGGGACTTGGCATCTCACTGTCTTCCTCGACGACCTTTTAAATGACCCCATCACTAAAAAAATTGCTTTGCTTTATTACTTTACTATAGAATTACAAAAACTGTCACAAAAAGTTATAAAATGGTAAAATCGTTACTTTATGATTCTGTAAACTATGATAGAAAATTGTCATTGACCCACGTGTAAAAATGAATTAAGTCAAGGATTCACTTTCGTATGAAACAAAAGTTAATAGTATATGTTAGCAGAACAAAACACTACTTTGTTACGTGCGTTTGCAACTCTTTTATATTAATTGATGTTATTTAATAAGATTAGTATTATCAATCAATTGATCTAATAATTCTGGCACCTTTTATTTTATTACGTGGTTCTGCAGACTTAATAATTTGCCTAAAATTATTTTTGGATGCAGGCTATACCGGAACTTGAGCAAAAGAAAGGTCTGTTCAAAACATCTTCAGAAAATTTGCGCTAAAAAACCGGTTGGTTTTTTATAGAAATCATTTGTGCAGTAACACCCAATATTGACAAGAAATGGGAACTGCAAATTTTTTAAATTATATCCACCCAGCCTGCAGCCTTGAGAACTATAAACCCAACAAATTACACCCGCAATTTTTTTCTAAAAGCAATAAGTTTGCGCTTTGCAAGTACAAAACTTGTGCAAACTATTGGATAATTGGACAACAAGTTGGATATCGAAACCTTAAATTCGAACAAAATTAGAAAATTGTTAACTCGAGGGCTGCAGAAGTTAATAATAAGCGTGATAACAAAATTTGTTCATTCAAATTTAAAAAAAAAATATTTCAAAATTAAAAACCATGTGTAATTTATATACTTGGATTAAATTTAAAAATTCTAATTCTAATTATGTCTTGAACAAAAAAAACTTAATATTTAATTCCTCTTAAAGATTCACCAAACTAGACCACAAACATCGTAAGATTTTAACAAAGGTTTTATAATTTCAAGCACTTGAAAAAAGATTGGTTATATTTCTTCACCAGAATGAACAACAAATGAATTTGGAAGTTAAGAACTCTTATAACTCTGGCAAAGATGTTGGGCATTGTGTTATTAACTTTTGCCACCTCTAATGTCCAGTTTTGTTTCTGAAAGATTAACACTAGCGTTACGACAACAATTTTAGCTCAAAGTTGTAACATTTTTTAATAAAATCCTGGCAAATTTAAGTAAAAGAGCGTGTGGTATGCCTTAAAAGTATTTTGCTCGTTTTATACAACATTTTAATTGTTTTTGTGCAACGCCTGTATTCTTATTGTAATTGAAACAACAACACTTTTCAAGTAAACAAAATTGTAAAAGTGAAAAACAAGTAAACTGATGTTTCGCAACATGTTTTGTCCAGAGCGTTAAACAAGATTTTGGTCTCCCAGTCGACTTACATTAGTTAAACGTTAGTGAACATTACAATAAAATTCACTTTGCTTAAGAAACTTGAAACTGTTACTGAAACTGTTATCAAAACTGTTATTTATATGACTCTAACGGCTTTAATTAAAATACCAAATGTTTTTCTAAAGCTTGTATTCAGATAAACACAATTTGAATGAATACAATGGTCAACCCACAATCAGTGCGTGTTTGTAGAACAGGTTAGTTTTTAAATTAGTGTGATTCTTTTTAATACTATAATAACGAGATTCAAGATATTTACAATGCATTTGGCTAATTGTTGACAACTACCAGAGGAACAGGAGCAATCGGCCTTTCGTCCACCCAACCGTCAATCATTACAAAAAGAAGTTCATCAGTAGCAAATATAGTCTTTAGCTTCGGGAATTTGTTGTGCTTCGTATTATTTCCCATTAACATTCCCCCTCCTCCGATCGCAATTTGAATAATTCTGCAGTATGGCGTACTTATTGGTAATGGAACAAGGGCATCGATAGCTTTCTTTGTATTTGGAAGCTTCTTTAAAGGTAGAGCATAGATGAGCCTGTAACACAAATTGTAAGACTGATGAATTGTTACTACAAATTACACTTTGAAAACGTTTGAAGAAGGTTTTAACTGCTGAACTTCAATTGCAGACCTATGTAGCAGTAAAGCTATTATAAATAAGCTTACTACAATTTTTTAGGGAAAAAATGTGTTCGTAATTTAAATGTGTTTGGTATTGATATTTTTATGTACAAGCATCAATAACAACTTTCTATTAGACTCACGGTGGATTGGTGAGCGGTAAAACTATTTTTTTCTTATTTTCCCGAATAAAAGCTCTGATTCCGTTGACAGACCGTACTTTTCCGGCTTGGTCAAAGAACATGTCATTGAGGGTCCTTGCATCACCCTTGTCAATTGTCACCTTGTTACTGTCAACCATCGACACTTGTAGGCTGTCCGGGTTATCCAAGGGGTCAAAGTACTGGAGTACAATTTTATGGTGGGAAGATTGCGGAGCAAATATACCGACAAAGGCTTCCGTCTTGCTCTTTTTTACAGGTCCATCAATAGATTTCAATTCCGCGTTGTAATACTTGTCTCCATTGTGATAGATAATTATTGCCGCTTTCATCAGCCCCTCATATGTAAGAGTGCTCAAGATTTTGGCTTTAATAGCCGGATCTAAATCCTTGTAGTGACTTTCGTCCAGATTTGCTGCAATTGACGTTGACGCGCCAAATATGGGAGAGAGATCGGCATCTTTAATGGTTATCCTTAAATACGTAAAAAAATTTATTGTATGAATTTGTATGCAAACAGTTTACAAAAAACAAACAATTGAATTGCAATTGTTGAACGTTGCTTACGTTTGCGAGTTCACGTCGATATCACCTGCTTTCAACGTTATACAAATTCGCTCCTGCACATTCACAAGTTGTCCCTTAACATCTTTCTTATAGGACGAAGTTTTATTTCCGCTTGTTTCATACGCCAAGACGCGAATTGACCCTTGACTATAGCAGGGCGAGTAAAGTGCAGCAAGGCAGATCAACAGCAAGGAGTTCATGTTTGCTAAAAAAATTTCCTCACAAATCCTTATTCACGTTAGCTGCAACAGTAAGCTTATACAGTGATAATGTAATTTTTGCCTAGCAAAAATAGTATAGTGCACTGAATTTCGAACAAAAAATGAACGGTGCACAAAACTGTGGTTTCGGGGTAGCAATTTTCCCGACCTCAACTTGACCTCGTTTGACCCTAACTTGCGAGCGATTTGAAACAGCGGTCAATCGTCGCAAAGTTTATTAAAGACTTCTAAAGTATGTTCAATTTAAAGCAAAAGTGAAAACCTAAGCCTGCCTATCATCATAGTTAGGTTGGGCTACCTCACATGCATAAAAAAGCGCAGATAGCATTCAAACCCACATTGAGCTTACCGGTTGACCACTTAGCTGCCAACAAGAGAAGAGTTACAGCAGTTCAGCGATAGAGTTGCAAACAAGAATTTATATTGCAAATTTGCAAAATCAAACTTTGTATTTGTTGAAACAGCAAAATTTCTTCAGGAGCCCAGGCTAGAGCTATAAAAATTAAGTAGATTAGTGTATAAAAATTCTTTATTTTATTCTATAACTAAGATTTACGTCAAAATTTCTTCGGCAATAGAAAAACAAGTCGGTTGTTTTTGAAACTGTATTTTTTCAACTCTTTTGGCAAGAAATTTGTTGGAGCAGTACTTCGTAATTGTTCATAATACTCTACGTGGAGAATTTACCCTCCCACCAGCCATGTGCATTTCTAAAAAAATATTTTAATTTGGAATAATATTTTTGTATTAATAATATTATAGAAATAGTATGTTAGAATACATATAGTTTGAATAGCATTGGAAGTGTTGAAGAATTTTGAAAAATACTAACTAATGTTTATGATTAAAGAAATAATAACTTCTTGCTAAAACCCCTAAAGCTCAGCTGTTAGAGGAAATTGTCGTAGTTTAATATTCGCATCTAAAACTTTGTCTCAACTAGACTGTCAATTGTTTTAAGACACAGATAATTTATTGTGTTTTTTTAAACTATTCAAAGCATCATTTTACAAGTTTAGTGTAAAATATTTGTTGTGTTCTTTAAAAAAAAGTGTATAAAGCTTGCTTAAAAGAAGATATAAATAAATAACAGCTAGACACTGCTGTTGTTTAGGTACTATATTACCGGACACCTATATTATATTATTAAGGGTATAGGCATACCATCTCAACTTCTTCATGTGAACATATTAATAAAACTCCTTTAGCATTTAGTACTACATGTCAAAGTGAAGCCGATGCTACAAAACTGTTTACATCTCAAAACTCAAGGAGAAAAAACTTTCGTAGCGCCATCTCTTATTTATAATATAATAGAACTATTATACGCATTGCCACCTACACGTTTCAGCAAACTCCTCACGTTCGGATTGCAATCTGAATTATCTTGCGGTATTGTGCCTTGGAAGAGATTTTGGAACAAGCTGTTCGTTAACTACTTTCGTCTTGTCAAGATTTTGCAAAGATAGCATGTAGATGAGTTTACAAGACAAAACATATAATTTAAAATGTTACTTTTCAAAGGTTTTGAGCCACTAAATTTTTCTTTTGTAAGCAGTAAAGTTCGGATTGTCTTTGTTTTGGGTAGTCCCAGAATTTGGAGTACTGATGTTGGTAACCGCAACTTTCAATCACTTTTCCAATTTACGCCTCTTTTTCCTTTCTGCGTCTTTCCGGTTGCGAATGGCTTTGCGTAACTTTGCCTTTTCTTCAGCACTCAATTAATTGGCCGGTGGGTGGGTCGACCCAGTAGAGCCTCCAGTCATGTCGTTCGGTTGTGTAGTTATAGCGCACTTTGCCACTGTCTCTACTGTAGTGTCTAATTGCATGGGTTTTTCATCTGACCTTGCGACGGTAACGGTGTCGACACCACTCTGGTTTGAAATCTGCGTAATCTGAGTATCATAGACGACCATGGTTTGGTCACGGTGATTTCTGTTACTATGCTTGGAAGCGTCATTCCGTCATTTGATTCCTCCTCTGATTCTGATTCTGATTCCGAGCGGAGTAAGTAGTCCTCAGAGTCCTCAGCTCTTTTTGTACTATTTGATCAGTTGTGCGTTTGTTCATCTCTATAGAATAGTCCTTTCCTGTATGTGGTAAGGAAATTGAACGATTACTCCCTCTCCTGCCTCCTGCCATACGCCCACCGAGGACTACCCCGCCACGGTAGCCCCGCCAGACTAGTCCAGTTCGTACAGTGGAGGCCCTTAAGGGTCCTCCTCTCGTAGAAACTGGACCCACCGGCTCGGCCTCCGTCTGCGTGGCCACCTCCGGCACAGTTTACAGCAGTCAGCTGTGAGAAACTTTTTATGTAAATTAAAGGGGGTACTTACCCTTTGTTGGTATCAATCGGTTGACCGAGCCTTCTTCCTTTTGTTGAAATTGACCCCGGAACGATTGATGATGAACTTGTATGTTAGTTAATTGATCAAATTTTGTTAAAAATTAGATCAACCTGCTTGGTTGAAATTCGCGAGAATAAAAACAACGGATCAGGTCAAACCAAAACCACAGTCGACTTACAACGTCCAGTTGATATTATGACAACGGAACTAACAGCACCACTTCCACCGGAGACACCAAGACACGGGAAAACCAAAAGATCGGAGATTACACCAAACTCCTCAGTTCGGTCGAAACCAATTCCAGCTTTGGAGAAAATGAAGGAAAATCCGGTTACCTCCCATTGCCTCCAAGCCATATCCAGTCTCTCCATTCAAAAGGAAGCTGATCTCAGATAACGTTTCTGAAATGCTCAAGTTAGGTGTCATTGTTCTTTCTGAATCGGAATAGGTGTCTCCCGTTTACATGCATACCAAGGATAACGGCCAGTCCTGGAGATTCACCCTTGACCTCAGAAAGGTTAACGCTCGCCTCCCGCAAGATCCATTCCCCATTCCTAGGTTAGACTACCTTTTTCATAATTTAGGTGAAGCTTAATTTCTTTCTGTTATTGACCTTAGGAAGAGCTACTGGCAGGTAGCCTTATAAGAGGAAAGTGCAAAGGTTCTCGCTTTTATTTGTCATAAGGGAAAGTTTCAGTTCACCAGAATGCCCTTCGGCTTAAAGTCAGCACCTTCACTAATTCAAAGACTTGTTAATAGAATTTTAGGTAATGCCCGTGGTCGTTTTGCTGACGCCTATATTGACGACATAATCGTTTACTCTAACTCTTGGAAAGAGCATTTGGAGTATTTAAAGTTTGTTTTCGGAAAGCTCCAAGATGCTGGTCTCACTGTAAATATGGAAAAATGTCAATATGAAAAATATATATGAAAAAGTTCACTTTTAACTGCGAAGGTCCCTATATTGTCTCTGAGTGCGTTCTCATACTTGTTTACGCTCTAAAATCGCCAGAGGGCCAAAATGGTGGTCTACATAATATTTGCAATTTAAAGCGCTACAACGCTCGCCCAGCGGCGGTAGATAACGATCCCCCTTGCCTAATTTCAAAACCCTTAACTCCCACCCTTAAAACTTATAATTTGCGAAATCGTAAAGTTTAATTCTAATTTTCCCATTTTGTTCTCATTTTCTATTCCAGTATGTCCGATTTTCGTTCCGTTCGGTTCCAGCCGATGAAAATGCCCCCAAGAGCGACAGAGACTGTCAACAGAATTTTAGACCGTATAATCACGGCTTTGCAAGCGCAAAAATGTCATTCGCCACTTGACTGCGACGTTGCGCGCATGGCGTTTCACAACATGCACTGTTCAGCAAGAAACGCTATCCCTGACAGTTGGCGTCGCAAATTGACTGTTGCCAAACTCCGTTGTCTTGATGCGCTGCTCAAGTCAAAGCTCCCGCCCACTGATCGCTACTGGGCTGAACACAGCATCGTTCCCAATTCGACCCTGCTCGACCTCACTGTCACTGTTCAAAATCTTCATAGTTTGTCCACGGCGCACGCTTCTGCGCCCTCAGTTCCACCGTCAGCTCTCCTTGAAATTCCGCCTCCACAAGCGCCCCCGCCAAAAACTTATAGCAAATCGTCAGCGCTCCAGCGCCGCTTTGGTCCGGAAAATGTTATCGTTGCGGCGCAATTGGTCACTTCTACCGCACTTGTCCCAACAAACGCAACAGCAACCTAAAATACAACAAGAAGGTCAACCCCTTATATGTTGTTTCAAAACGCCTTCATGGCCCTGTCAACAGTGTCACTCGGGCTGCGTCCCGTAATTAGCGCAAAAGACGCTTAAGATAGCGTAGTAAAAGGATTTCTGGTAATTTTTTTTATTATCTGTCAAAGTTCATAATTTTAGGTTATTTGTTTACATTTGGTTGTATTGGTCATCTGTTTATTTGACAATTTGTTGTTAGTTATATTCTGTTTAAGTTTCGTCTCCCTGTGACACCATTTTGTACATTACATATATTTTCCTCATTGTCTGTTTGGCCATTCCTAGCATTAGTCATTTTTTTCCCCTGAGCAAAGCTCTGTGTCAGAGGGGGGTAATATGAGGTCATGGTCCTCATTATTCGCTAATTAGGGCACTTTGCCCATAAGTGCCCCAAAATTGTTGAGTGGCTCTCGCCACAACCCTTTTTCCTTGCCATTGCCACGAGGAGAAGTTCCCCTCCCTCCTGGCCACGAAGTGCCAGAAGAGCCTGGACACTTGGACGTGCAGCATCTCCTCCACGTCTCTCCTCAAGTTGGACCACCGTCGTCACCCCAAGGTCAGGTCAGGTCATTCCCTTAGCCTGAAGAGGCTACCCCTTTGCCTTGGATAGGCAATAGCCTTTTCGGGATAGGCTACGGCCAGCGATTGGCCGTGACCTGGAGAGGTCAAGGACCAGGATTGGTTCTTCCCCTCGCTTCCTCCTTTCGTCGTTAGAGTTAAATAATGTTTAGCCCTTTCGGGCATAGTTTTAGTGTTTAGTGCCCTTTAAAGGGCATAAGTGTTTGTCTTCGTTTTGGGTCAATAAACCCGTTTTTGTTAAGGCCACGAGGGCCTTAAGGTCATATGAGGCGTGTCCCTGCGTTTGTTTTTGATTAGGGGTCATGGCAGGGCCTCACTCTGCCACAACCTCATACTGTGGCACTTTTTTATTGGGCGGATCAGTATTCGAAGCCAGTGGAAAGGAACGACGTCCTAACCAACTGGACCACACGGCCCTCTACCGTTTGTGAAAGATCGCTTTTGTAACGAAAAGGTTCACTACAAACTTAAACTAAATAAACTGAAAATCAATCGCTTGATTCCACATTTTTCCGACACAAGGAGATCAATTGTACTTGCTTACTATTTCCTAATTTCTACGAAGCTCAAAGCTCACAATATTACGTCCAAAGTTGTTTTCCCGAGGTGACGTGTGGAATATGATTTAAATGTCGAATTGCTCATTTGTTTTCGTCGGATAATTTGCGTATGGATTTCCAAATATAATTTGCCAAATACTGAGGCTAGGCCTGATTGAACTCCAAAATCCAAAAAATGGATAAATTTGAAACGCAACCGGAAGATGCCATTGGAAATAACAGAGTGTGGTATAATTTCTGACACCTTAGGAATTTGGACTTTCACCTTGCAAAAAAAAACATTTCCAAACCGATTTTCAATATAGAAAATGAACTTACCGTAAATCCTCTATAGTACCCCAGCCCCTAATAATGCCCCGGGTCTCTAATAGTGCCCCAGGCTCCGCGGTAGAATAAAAAATAATGCCCCACCTCTAATAGTACCCCATGGGGCAATGATGGATGTTACGTTATACCATGCGTTACTAAGCCAGCAAATGAATAAAATTTCAAGTTTAATTGTAATTTAAACTGAAGTTGTAAACTAAAATAATAAATTATTATACTTATTTTTATTAAAAAATTTAAAAACACGGGGTCATCGTACTTATAGCTGCAGAGTCGGGTGTCACCCGGGTACCATCATAACTTTCAGCAAAAACACGGGGAAAACAAATTTTCGATTGATTTCGGGGGTCATTTTTGGAGTCGAAATGAGTGGGAAACGTTCGACTCCCATGAGGCATGTTCGAACTTAACCACCCCATACACCTTTAGAAAGTTCTCCCGCAAACAGATTTTACCCATCAACGCGTTCGGGAGTTATGGCGCAAACAAACGGACAGACAGACGGACAGAATAAATCTTTCCATAAAGCAACTCTTACTAACGACGTTATATTATTCGCTCGTGATTCAGAGGACGAAAACAAAGAACTTAATGAAAGCGCAGATGTAATGGAGTAGTCATTTTTCCGTTTTTTGTCAAATTAATAATTAAATTTGTATTGATCTGATGTAGTGAAATTTATAAATTACCTAAAAAAGAAATAGTGCCCCACCTCTAATAATACCCCATGCCTCTATTAGTAACCCAGGGTAAAAGTCGCCCGAAGAAATAGTGCCCGAGGGGTACTAAAAGAGGATTTACGGTAAGTTTTCTTGGCAAGTTGTCGTTAAACATTTTTTCTGTAGACTGGAAAAGTTATGCGTAAGGTGATGGGGAATAAGAAGCATACGTAGAGGGTAATAGGGGGAATACAAATATTCAAAGTTAAATTCGATAATGTTCACTTCACATTTCTCGCCCCACAGCTGGGCAACTATTTCGTTGCCAACAACAATAATTTTTCATGGCAAAAAAATAGCACATTTAGTGTTGCGCAGCTCTTATCATTTTTGTAATTATTTAATGTACTATTAATTGCCAATATCTTACACCTTAGCTCACTTTATTGCTTTACTTCTGTTTTCAAATAATAATTTAGTTACTGGTTCCCCGGATTTTACCATATTTCCTTTAAAAGTTTTTGTATAACAAATTTCTATTCTAAGTTTAAGGAGAGTTACGTCATGGGTTATTCTAACAACAAATTTGCTTTTGATACGAAAATCATTCTTTATCTTGCCCTTTGCAATTACATTTTGTTTTACAATTCTGTTTTATCCAACCTCATAAACCGTATGTTGTACTTCGTTGATCCCCTAATTAATATGGAATTTTGCAATTTAAGTGTTCTGTATTGAAACTTGAATTGCATTTCAAAAAATTTCCGAATTCCTCTCCCCTAATTGCTCACATCAAGAAATTTTAATGTAAAGTCAAATTCTGGTAAAAAAAATAATCTATCACAGTGTGTCCCATGCTTAGGTAAGGTTCTCGACAACATGGCAATTAATTGTAATAAAAAATATCTGCAAAAATGGTAAGCTCAATTTTCAATACAAAATCGTGTTAAATCCAATAAGGACTTATAAATTTGAACGTTTAGAGTTAGGTAGCACAAAGTTGAAGTAGGCAGTAAAAATTTCTTCTAGTTCGTGTTGTACCAGTATTTTAGCCAATATTAAGATTTTTTTCAAAAATAACTCGCACTGATGCATAGTTAACTTAGCAAATGAAATATCTATATGACGAGATATAACTTGCGTCGATAATTTAATGACTTACTGTGGCATTGGTATACGTGATGGCACACTCGCAGAATTTATTTCTCCTCTCCCATTACTCATATGATTTGGCAAGCCGCCATTTTTATTTCAAATAGTCCAGCGGTGTTTCAATAATTTTTTAATAAATAATTGTAGTAATGCATTCAAATTTGTTTTTACTGGACTTTTACTACATAAAACTAATACACAAACTTAGTGGTCTAACAAGAGCGCTTCAATTAGGTACAAATTAAAACGGCGTACACCCCATCGCAAAGCTGACAACTGGGAACTTACTTAGCTCGTAGCTACTGAAATAACCCGGGGTTGCACACAAGTCGAACCTAGCACTACTACTGCCAGACGCATCGAGTCGCCCAAATCTTATTAGCCAATTGGAGTCGCCCGTGATAATGTATGATCTGAATACGTAGGGTTTGTCTAAATTCGCCGAAGCAAAATACGATCCCATTGCCAAGCCGACGTAGTTCTCGAGCTCATAGAACGTGATTGTACCTTTTACTTTCAAGTTTACATAGCCAACTGACCGAAACGACATCATTTGAGAATTGAGAATTTCCGAATACCTTCCGCTCCAGTTGGGAAGAAGCTTGGAGTTTCCACGAAATTTTTCTTCAGAATAGGCAATATACCTGGAAAAAATTTTTGTATTCGCAGATTAGATCACATAAATCAATAGTTGTTGGTATTCCAGCATTAATATCACTGATAAAAGCGGTAGTTTCAGATATAGCATTGCGAAAATTCTACTTAAGATGTGCATTTTCTTTTATTAACAACTCCCTGTATATTCATAGCAGAGGGATAAAATCCCTCTGCCAAACATACGCCTCGCCCAGCACCAATAAATGTAAAATCAAAATACCAAAGTTTCAACCATTGTCAAAAAGTATGGAAGTTAAATAATGCTGCAATTTAGAGTAACTAAACAAAAAATAAATTCTTCTGGTACTATCTCAAACCTTTTTTTTTGGTGACAAGGTGGGTAAACAAACAATTACATAAATCGCAAATTTTTAGCGCGTTTTTGAGCTTTCAATTTTAAATGGAAAACAAAATAATAGAGCAAAAGAGTGAACAAGCGCAATCTCAGAATCGTAAGAAAAGTACATTTCATATTTCTTAAACAAACCCAACACTAGAACAGAAGGTTTTTGATTTTAAAACTACAAATCTCATTCTAGGACGTTCAGTTGATGATATTATTACGCTAAAAGTTCTAGTGTTTAAGGATCCCCGAGTGAGGATCTTCAAATTGACAATTTCTGATTATTTAAAGTACTTACAATCCGGTTGTTTCGACAGTAGCGTCAACACCCCAAAGATAGTTTGGAAAACTGCTTCTTATGTTTTCAACTGGAGTTGCACAGTTTTCAACACAGTCATCAGAAGTGCGACATATTTTCAAATGAAGGTTACAAGTTTCAGCTTCAGAAGTCAATGCCAAAAGACATTTAAAAAATACCGCCAACTTGACAATTTTAAAACCCATTATAAGTTCTTTAATGTTTGCAGACTGAAGTACTGCAAAAATGTAAGCAATTTTGAGTAACAAGAAACTAACTTCTAACTTTGAAGCGATAAATTTAATCTCCGGAACTTTGTTTATAAAGGCTTGGTTAAAGAAGAATTTAAATATTTTTATTTTCAAAATCAACCTATAGGGTAGCTGCACGTGACATAAATGAACTTTGCCCTAAGCGTTTACGTCTAACTGTCGTATTTGAAATTCATATAACTGCATTGCGCAACATTTACAAAGTCAAAATTCCAAATTCGACGTAATTTTGCTTTATGCAAAGTGTACGTTACAAATTCTACGTCCGAAGATACGTACGTTAACTGTTAACAAGGGCATCAAAAATAGGAAACGTGGAAGTTAGGACCGTTTGACAAAATGTAAAACTAATAAATACAATTACGATAAAACATTAAGTGTAAAGCAAATTAACCACAAGCGCACGTAAACAAGTAGCGTCTTGTACTCATCTAAACAAATGGTGGTCATTTTTTTATTATTCCATGTAATAGGTTCGAAAAAAAAAGTTCCAAAACAAAACCGAAAACATAGTTCTGATCAAGTAATAGTTCCGAACGTGTAGTATTTCCAAAGAAATAGTCCCGAACATAAATTAAAAATAAAAGTTAAAGTTGAATTAAATTGAAAATTATAAATTGCACTATGCACTCGCTTATGTGAGCACAATTAACAAAATTTAAATCATTCATAATTGTCCTTTATTCATTTAACAAATTCCTTTAAACCAAAACCTATAAAACCAAGCAGTTTTTAATTATTTAACACTTTAAATGAAATATAATCGTGGTGGTTTTTTTTTAATTTTGTCAAAACTATTTGATCGGAACTATTTATTGTTCGGAACTATATTTTTTTTTGAAACTTTTCTTCGAAGATTTTTTTCTAAACATTTTTTTCGGAAGAGTTGCCTGATTCCTTTTTTATATGATTATTACCCTCTTCAGATTTTCAACTTTGTGGTTGGGATTTAAAATTACTAAATAGTTGAGTCCATTTAGTTATTTTACGTCTGGCCTACATTAAACATTCAAGAAATATTCAAACATGCTTGAATTCCTTTTAGCTTCTCGGTTACAAGTTGGTGTTAAGTTTGAAGCTGCTGTTACATGGTCTGAAATTAACCATTGAGGATTTATTTTGATTTTAACTGAACTTAAATTTTGTGACGTTTCATTGTCGCTACAAGTGGCTTTGTTAAAAAAAATCGGTTCGTATCTACTTGGGGAATCAGTGGCAAATGAAGGGGGAAGACACAATACGCATTTTTGTATACAACGTGACGTTGAGTTCAAGTAACTTTTATTTGCACCGAAATACACATATTAAGCTTTGCAAATGCCAAGACTGATCTAAAAAATTTAAAATGAAGAGGCAATGGCAAGAGCTAAATGATGAATATGTCTCGACTAACTACTTTGGCTGAAACAAACTAATTTAAGTCACAGGGACAACTTCATCGGAGTTGCTTACGTCGGAGTTGGGACAATATTTACAACATTTATACCGCATTCCCTTTACGAATACTTGAAATTGTAACTTTTGTTTGAATCTACGAATACGACAAATAACAAATAATTACGAATAATGAAAGGAGCGACAATAGTATTTGCTACTTTCCTGTGTTGAAAGTCCTCTGTCTTCCAGCCAGATCTAAATCTAACCAATGAAGGGTCACCCGCAAAATGCCGGCCGCTTAGGAAGATAATCGTTGAGGGTCTCGGATAATGATGAGTTGCTGTTGGAAGTCCAATAAACGCACCATCCACGACGTAGTCAATGAACCAATGGTTTATTGTGTCAATACTTCTAATACTCCTAATTAGTTCACAAATGGGGACACACGTTTTACTCGTGTTATCCGCTCGACTGTTTAACTAAATTCTAGTTACAATTAACCATTAACTTTGAGTTACAAAATGATGAGGAACAAGGAAAACTCTTCTTGTCCTCTCGAGTCAAAAGTCTACTTCTTACTGTCATGTCTCCTCTTCCTTACACATAACTTACTTCCATAGCATAACCTAGCATAAATATGGCCACACAGTGGCGTAAAAATAAACAAAGGACAAACCGGCCACGCCTTCTTTTGAGCGTTTAGCGTGACGCTATATTTACACTTATGAACATGAATACTAAACATTACAATTTAGCCTAACATGTTTTACAATTTCCAACACTTTGCTCGATGAGAAAAGAAAATATGCAAACAAGAATACATAAAGTATAAATTACAAATGCTGAAGTTAGACTGTTTTTCATATTGAGAAAATCATACGTAAAAACTTGTAAAGCAAAATGTCGTCCGTTAAGGAGTTAAAATTTCCACTATATAAAATGTAGTGAAATGTACCCGTTTCAATTAATGATCGAAATCTTTTCAAAAATCTTTCACTTCTGTCCAAATCCATTCCACTAACAGAACACCAAGAATTGCTTCTGTGAAATGGACCCTCCCTAACATAAATTTTCCCTTTTGTTTGGTAGTTTTTTACGTTTTCATAAAACTTGTCAACATCAACTGTATCTCCGACGTAGACTCGTAGTAGGGTGCAGGGAAGGTGTTAGACACCAAGATCTCCGTGTTAAACCGATATGAGAAAAAAAAACCTTTTTCCACCCACTCTGAGCCGATCCCTCAGAGCCGACCCCCCAAATCCAAAACTCAAATTCTCAAACCTCACCTAACTCATGCCCACCCAACCGATCCCTCAGAGCCAACCCCTCAAAATAATTTCACAAACAATTAAGTAACTTTGAGTACTAAAAATATCCAAACCGCACCTAAATGGACAATATGACATTTTATTTAATTAATCCTATCCGTAATGACTATATGAGACATTCATATTAATACTCACTATCTCATGTACATGCTACGACTATGATAATTAGTAAACTATCGATGACCTGAATGTGATCTCTGTGTTAAACCGATATGAGAAAAAACCCTTTTTTCCACCCACCCCACAAGAAATTTTTTATCGAGCCGACCCCCGAGAGCCGACCCCTCAAAACGCACCTAACTCAAGCCCATGACTTGCTAAGCCTAACTTAACATCTAAACCCAACGTAACTAAAAATAATTAAATTAATTATCTTAAACGCACCTAACTGGGCCATATGACATTGAATTAATTAATCCTCCCCTA
>JAQFYP010001458.1:0-15529 GCA_034694865.1 Bilobella braunerae
ACAGTACTGGGTTAATTAACAAGTCATATGGTCCTTAGGCTTGGGCGTCATTGGTCATATGGTCCATCGATTAATTGATCATATGGTCCACATATGGGGTAGACATATAGGGAAGTCTCATGACGGAAAGGTTTACATTCAGGATTCAAGATGGCGACTAGTGGTCACCGGAAGTAGAGGTCACTGTTCATAAAGGTCAAAGATTGTTTACTGATGAGTATAGTCACTGCATGACAAATATGTATGGCTTGTGGGCTAAGGTATAGACCATATGAATGTTCCATATGGTCCAGTACTGGGTTAATTAAAATGGCCCAGTTTGGTGCGTTTAAGATAATTAATTATTTTTAGTTACGTTGGGTTTAGGTTAGGTTTAGAAATGTTATATAGGTGCGTTTAAGAAAAAAGGAGTCATATAGGTTGGGTTTAGGAATTGGAGTTTGAGTTTTGAGGGGTCGGCTCAGAGGGACCAAAAATTTCTTGTAGGGTGGGTGGAAAAAAGGGGTTTTTTCTCATATCGGTTTAACCCAGAGATTGAGACGTCTAACAACTCCCCTGCACTCTACTATAGTTTAGATACCGAACTGGAACTTAGTTGAGTAATTTGTAGTTGTAGGTTGTACAATACCTTATTCCAGATTGTAGAGCAATTATAATTAAAGACTATGGAAGTTGTCGGTGGCAAATAACGCCACAAAATCGCCGCAGCGTGAAATTGAAGTGAAGTGAAAGAATGAATTTTCCAATGTAGTAACTATTCTCGAACAAATATTGACGTAATTTCAAATAAAAAAGAACGACCGTATGAAGTAAGTTAATTACTGTTGCATATATATTGCGTACCCGGCAGAATTAAACCCAATTAATTGTGTGTGCAACGCTAAAAGTAGTAATGAGTTGATTGGTACAAATTAAAACAATTTTTCCACTGGACAATTAATTGCTCAATAAGTAACCTAGTAAATGCCATCAGCAAACATCCAAAATATACTAGAAATATGCCTTGAAGAAAGTTGCTTTCTAACTTTAGTTTCTTTACAGCATACAGCTTATGATTCTCCTTTGTAACCACATGCAGGACCCTTTGCTTTTCGTTGTACGCCTCTGTACCCACCCCGTCTTCTAAGTAGTCAAACATTCCTGAATGTATGACTGCCTGAAAGCGTCTATAAATTAGTTCTGTTCGATCAAACAACATTGTGCCCATGATCCAGAACGGACTGTACGACAAGTAGTTCTTTTCGCCAAAGTACAGCTTTTTAGACGACTTTGCCTGTTTTGATAAGCGAAGAAATACACTTCTCAAGTTGTGTCTCTCGTCAACATACATGCTGCTTTCACATTTGAGGATGTTTGAAATAAAGGCGTCATTACTCTTGTTGAAGAAAATTGGTTTCAGGCTCTCAAGAAGAAGAGGATACTTTCTGGTCAGTTTGATATGATTTTGCCAAAATAGTGGCGAATCCAGGGCGATTCCCAATATAAAGTCGTTGTTTGTTACAAATACTTGCCAAATAAATTTCCATTTGGACTGTAAATTCGATTCGTTGTAAGATAACATTTGAAAACTGTGTACATACGTCTGCTCAATTGGTAGTAGAATTTTGAAAGCATTCTGCATTCCCTCTTGAACGGATTTAATATGATAAGTTGGCAACGGTGCGGTCATGTTCGTGGTCACCTGACCTCGATATAAGCTTGTGAGTAGAGCAGCCAAGAACATGAATGGGCCCAAATAAATTTTAAACGCTTTAAGTCCCTCTAGTTTTTTTGATAAATAAATGTTCTGTTCTAGAATTACTCTCACTACAAAGAAATATATGCTATCTGGCAGTCGATATATTCTAAATATGGTAAACATGAAGCATATCATTACCACAATCGAGGATATAAATGTTATCCAAAGACTTTCTTCAAATGCAACAGTAAAACCTAGTAGTGTAAGATAAGAAGAGGTACCTGAGCAGCTGAGAAAAGTAAAACTTTTCATTTTACGTAAAAATATATATGAATACTCAGTAGAGTCTCGGATAATGTTATCGGAAAATGTTGGAAAAGTTATCGGTTTTGATTGAACGCAGGATTGCGGTCCAGATTTAATTGAAGATATGTTTACCCGATTTGAATCTTTAAACAAAAACTCCAACACAGCAGATATAATTCTTACAGCGGGGTTCTTATGCTTTTTACCATGTACTTTACTAAAATCGGCCGTTGAAAATGATACATAATTGTTTTCCCCATTGCCAAGGATACTCCAAATTCGAAAAGTCTTAAAAAGGATATCGACTACGGATCTATCTAGTATTGACCGAGAAGGAACTGTATCGCCCAACATAGATAGATCGGCAAAGCTGTATTTACGTGAAAGTGATGCGTTTGAATATCTCTGCTTTATTTGAACAATTAAAGAGTTGTTTGTAAAAATATATTGCAGTTGTGGCATTTCCGGATGTATGGCACAACCCATGTTTAGGATATCATTACTACGTGTATCTGTATGCAAACCAAATGTTACGGAAACGTAGTACAAAGTTTTACCGTATGCATTAGATCGGGAACCTTCAAACATCCATTTAAACATTTCTTGTACTCTACAGTGTTGGATAGATGGTATGTTTAGAGCATATATTAGTTGCGAACGCTGTTGCTTACGTGATGGCCACTGAGTTTCTAACATTGTTGTTGCACGTGCAGTGTTGCTATTGTTGCCTTTGTACACTTTCAATCGTACAATTGGCGTTAAAATGGATACTAAAGTACTAATAATTATTTCGTCTTTTGTTTCTTGATTCGTCGCTTTTGGAATTTGAGAGTTTATGCCACTCTCAAACTTTATTACTATTATATGATCAAATTTTTCGAAGTAATTGTCTATAACATTCCGGGTATTTTTCAATGTTAAACTAGCAGAACAAAAATTAAAACATTTTGTGCCAAGAAGAAGTATAAAATAAATATAAAATTTACTCTCGACAGTATTCTCCATTTTCCTACCTTCTTCTGCAAAAGCTGATTTTAAATCACACAAAGTTTTCTACAGTACTTTACAAGCGTGCAGTAATGTTTTTAAGTAGAAACTTTTCAAACATACTATATTGTTCGTAAGGAACAAATATTCAAACATGCAATAATATTGCACATAGGAAGTAACTTGTATAACACACAATACTGCTCGGCAGAAGCAACAGCTATAAAACAAATTCTAGACAATACAATTTCAACCGCTGTTACGCATACGTTTATTGTTCATGTAAATTATTTTAGAAATGCCGTGACCAAAAAACTTGAAAAACAAGATACCTATTGAATACCTATTTTATGTCCAAACCATCAACAATAATTATTTAGTTGTTTGCTCCTCTTAGCAAAGGGGCTTATTTCCGGAGTTGGATAAAAACAAGCTTAAAAAACCAAATTACTACGTTCAATTGTTTTTGTTTGCGACAGAGAGTTATTTGCCTTTCAAATAGGTATAGTTCACATCTTAGGTAATTACCATACATATACAGACATACATTATATTTACTTTGTTTTTCACATCTAATGTTGTACAAGACAACATTAGATTTCAGTGGTGGAATTTAAACTAAAATACAGTTAAATTAAGCAATTTACTAAAATTGTAACCGAGAAATTAAGTTGGATTTAGGCTATGATTTTTATTATTAGTTGCGTTTAGCTTTCTAAATTTGTTTTATGAAGATCGAAATTTTGTAAGTGTTGCGTACACACGCAAAGCTATTTTAGTTTTGATGACTTTTTAAGGTGGAAATAAAGAAATAACTTACGTTCCAGTGCTAGGTTTCTCAATTATGAAGTATTCAAATTGGATTAATGAATTTCACTATAAATTGTGATTTAATCGCGATCTGAAAAGTATCAATCGAACAATCGATCACGATTTCTGCCAGAATTAAAAGCCATACTTTAATAAGAAATCATTTTAACATTGCCAATTTTTATTAGTTTTACTCAAATTAATTAAGAGTAAAATTATTCAAAGCTCCGATGTGCCAGATACTCAATTCAAATTAGATAAAATTATATAAATTTATAAATAAAATTTATTTATAAATAAAAGTAAAATTTTTGTTGAAAAAAAAAGCTCATCGTTTAGCGTTGCTAATTTTCTTGCTTGTCAGCAAGGCATAGAGGAGGAGCATTAGCGCCTGGTATCAGAAACAAAACCTCCAATTGCCAGTAATTTGCATACAACAATTATTATTTATCAAAACATCAATCCCTTGGTAACACCTTGTAGAGCTCACCAAGGCGAGCGCCTTATCAGCCGTAACAGAGGACGTGTCATTTGCAAACGCACCGAGAACGCAAATATTGTAGTAAATGAAATTCATTCGATAAAACAAAAACCTGTATCAAATTTAGTTTTTTTTTACGTCAACAAGTTTAGGGTTTTGAAGCACAGGCAAGGAACGGAGCTCATCATAGATATCTGTGGAACTGCGTTGGCTTGTGTTGAATACATATCATCCGGATGGACAAACCGATACAATGATGGTATGATCGTTATTAGTTTTTATTTTGTTATATTGTAGTGCTGAAAAACAAGGCCTTCAGTGTGTAGAGTTTGATTGAATTGAAAATTCTGGTTTCGAAGTTTTAGATATTATTTTTTGAAAACTTCCTCAACTGGTTCAAACCAAATCACAGTTTTGTTCTAAAATGGCTTTCACGAAACTCTCATTTCATTCTATTCAGTTTTTAAAGCTCGAGACAAAAACACATGACGCAAATTATAGAATTGTTTTTGCAGCAAGCGCATCCAGAATTTATAAAAAAAAAATAATAAAAGTTAAAGGAGCCTTATTTGCCATACCCGCTTGGCGACTGACCAGAATGTAAATGAGTGGGTAGCAATGGTAGGAAGAAATCATTAGCATAAACGCATGCCAAGGGGGGTAGTCTCCTGAATTCTCACAGAGCTACTGGAAAACTATTTTAAATTTTTTACATATTTTCTGATTGTGCAGATTAATATCGAAGATACAGGTATGCAGAAGGTAATAGACTAGAATTCCATAACGGGTAAACCAGTAACAAAGCGTTTTTGCGGGTGCTCGGGGATTTGAACATACGTTCTCAGGTTGCCTATTTAAAAGATTGACACTCTAACCACTACATAGCGCATGACGGACAAAGAGAAATGAGATATGATTGCTAGATGTCGAAGGCCTAAAAGTCGAAGATGGCTTTCTTAGGTCTTACACGCACTGTTCGCTTTACAGACAGGAGAATGTGTAGTAAAGTTTGTCTTAACGGACCCTAGCATTGTGTGTCTTGATTTTAGCGCGTTAGGAGTAACGCGAACATAAGTCAACTTTCTAACAACGAAGCGTTGGCGGGGTTGGCTGAAGGGTTAGAGCTTCAGTCTTTTTCAACCGGCCAGCATGAGAACGGAGGTACAAATCGGATCAGCAACAAAAAAGTCTTCACTGCTTGGCTTTATTTGTAAAGGATTACTTTGTCTCTTTAATCTTAATGAATAAATCTATAAAATTAAATGATTACATTATTAGAGATTAATTTTTAGGAGATTTAACACGTAAAAATTGACGATGGTAAGAGGAGTTACCGCGATATCTTTGATTATCCCTTTTAGTATCATCAATTTGTACGTGTTAAATACGTGTACGTGGTATACATTGAGAATGTATACCAGTAGAAGAATTTATCATCAAACCAATCTAATGCGACGAGCAAACAACATGAACAGCAATGGCGCCGATTGGGCTGTATATGCTTACATTGGTTCATTGTAAGTAGCGCCATTAGTTACAGAAAATGCTGATGTGTGCTTCCAAACCGTAATTTAAAGATTCGGATTAGAATCAAAAAATTATTTAAATTATTTTAGGTCCTTTTATTAAGCTGTTTCTCAATTCTATCTTTTCATTATGCTACTACTGAAAAACATAGTTTTCAACAAAATTTGAATCAATTAAAAATTCCAGTTCTGTGCAGTTTCCGATATTGTTTTTTGCTAACTTTTTAAACTAGTTGAAACCACATTATGAATTCTTTTTCCGAGTTGTTTTTCAATTTTCAAATCAAAAATGTAATGAAGCTGCGAGATGCCGCTTTGGAAAGTTATTGAAAAAACCTGTATGTGCCTCTTTCAGTGGCCCATAGAAGGCACCATTTCGAGACCCTTGCCCATTGTAGTTGAAGTTGTAAGTCCCAACGGCATCGGGTCGTTTTGCCAAATTCTAACAGAAAAACGTAAAACGTTGAATCGAAAAACATATTTTCAGTTTTTATACATACAGCGTTTTTGTTAGTACCTGATAAAGTTACTATACTGTCATTTAATTTACACTGTTACAACAAAATACGCAGATCGTGTAGTCCCAATGGTAACAAGCTACTCTCCACTTGCACGCAACTGCTTAACAAATCAATCAATCAATGCAAAGCTCTGCCCTCAAATGTCTTTTCTCTCTCTCCCCTTTTCAGACACATAGATAGTAATAGATAGATAGTGTAGAATAGATAGTAGCAAATAGTCGTCGTCACTTCTCGTCTACTACAAAAAGGCTCAAATTTTGTTTTAAAATTTTATACAAGTTTAAGTTGTGTTTTGTAGCACTACTCCTGACCAAACAGCACTTTGCAAAGCGCGGCGATGGTCTTCTCCCTCGTATTTCCATGCTTCGGCATTTTTTTGGCTCTCAACAACGCTACCGCCAACTACACCAACATTACAAACAAAATAGTGGACGAAGTGTACACTGCAGCGGGCTATAAATCATCTGATTACGTCAAGAGGTGCGTTGCCGAGGGAAACGCAATCCACAGGGCGCTTAAGTATCTTCATAAAATTGACACAGAATCTTTTGAAGGCAGACGTGGCATCGAGTTTATATTTGCCTCCACGAGAGGTCATGCATGCTCCTACATATACGGAAAGGCAAAAAGACTAGCTGATCCTGAACTTGCATACAACGAGAAGCCGTCCAAAATTATTGTGGTCTACACCCTCAACTATTATACTGGAGCTAGAGGTCAAGAATATTTGGATTTTATCCAAGCGCTGCAATGGTTGATCCACGCTGGGAGGCAGCACAAACCACAAATCGAAGTTGTCGTTAAACATTTCAGGCCTGTTCAAAATCGAGATTTGAAGCTAGTTGAAGAGTACGATTACATTGGAAATGCAGACGTGACTATGGAACAAAGGGACGTAGAAGTTCAACTTGATGAAATTGATGCCTTACACTCTGCTGTTAATGTTAATAGTCTTGAAATTATTGGAGAGGATGAGTTCAAAGAGCTACTGTGAGTATTAAGGCAACCACTATTATTAAAAAAAAAACAGCACAGCAAATCATGAGCAAAATATCACGCATTGCGTTTAAAAAACCAATAATAGCTCCTACATCAGTGAGCTTGCACAGAATTTTGGGCTAGCTCAAGTACGGTCGTATCCATCCCGCGTTGCAAACCCCTGAGTTAGACCGCTATATCAAAGGTGCGCTGACCCGGAGCGTTGATTGACCACCCAACCTAAAAAAAAAACGTTACTTACTTTGTATGAGTTGCTCTCCTTTACACGAACCACTATTTCAATTATACCTTAAACGGTGCTCCTGATGCAGGGGAACTAATAACACTCGCACGGTTTGCAAAGGTTAGGTTAGGCTTGCAAGGTTACCAAAAAAAAGCGTTCATGGTCTGCCTTATTTTTAATTAAGAATCTCACCGAATTGAAACGGTTTTTATAATTGAGGTGTCTGGCTTTCTGTTGAAACAAAAAATATATAATACTTTGGGATAGCAAAGTAATAGAGTCTTGACATAAGAGGCACATTGGTCTCATGGTAACACGAGCAACATTACCTTTTGCTTTGCGCTGATTGTAGCTGCATTCAATTTAGTTGTATTATATGTGTGTTTTTTTTTACAGAACGAATACAAACATAACGACAATAGTAAGTGCTATTTTGGGATGTGAACCCAATCCTGTCTCCGTGAACAATCAGATCTATATGGCAATCCCAATGGCTCAGATACGAATCATGGCCACTGCAATTTTGCAGCGCAGAAATAGCGGGGAGAACGCTAAGGTAGTCTGCCTTGATAATCCGAGTGGTATGAACGAAACTGGTTTCTGGAAAATTACAAAAAAATTCAGGTATCCTGTCGATATTATCCTCTCCTACGTTTGGCACAAAGAGTTGGTCAACACTACTGGACTCTTGGGTGACCCCAAGGCACTCGTCCTCGACATTATATACAACAACATACGACTTATCGACGAACTGCGGAAGATATTATCGAAAGACCCTGCAACTAACAAATCAGTTCTTGAGGATGTTGACAAAGCAATAGCAAGTAGCTTGGGAGTATTTACATTTGCTCCAGACTCACGTGTTTCTAGTAAGATGGTTGTTGTGTGATATGTTTACATAAACATCAGAATATTTCACAACGCTCTTGCGCATACAATGCTATTAAACCTCTATTCTAAGTGATGTATCTTGGCACTTTAGAATGTAATAAAAATTCTCATGAAAATGTGTTCTAAAATTATTACTCGAACAATTTGTTATACACAAAGGCTTTTGTGACTTAATGTGAAATGTGATGAAACTAGCCAAACGAGCCATAGACAGGAGAAGATATTTGTAGAACATTTCAAGGGACACAAATGTTGAACGTTACCCGAGTGGTTTGTTTGGCTCAGTATATAATCGTTTTTGGTAAGTGTTGTTTTGTTTGTTATTAGAACGAAGGTGAGTCTAGTGTGAAAGACTACGCAAAAAATTTATTTATTTTCTAATTTATTAATTTCTTCAAGATGACAAAAAGTTGAGGCGTCAATATTCCGGTTTGTTTCAGCCTCGGAATCTAGCCAACTGGTAAACGTTATTTACATAGAATTGCGAGAGCATTGAATCGATTCCTTCCAGATTCTAGAATTATTTCACTTTTAGTTAAATTAAGTCAACTTAAATTGCAACTGGAACTAAACTTTTGTTACTTTTACCTAAACGCAAAAACTTAAACTTAAAACGAAAAAAAACACAACAAAAACGCTTAATTAAGTGTTAAAACCGAAAGCAGGTTGCCTTCAGTCATTAATCTAAACTTACACATACTAGGTCAGTTAATTAAATATGCCAATATTCAATTCAATTTCGTATCGACGTTTAGTGAGGAAAACATAAATTATTTTAAATATATAAGAAAGAACTTTAATACATCAACCTATGTATGAACTATGCATTATACCATTAATAAACTTAATATCTTTATTAATGTATTACATTTACTAAGCGTCGAATTTTTTTTATATCCGTACCTTTCCATTAGCCAATGAGCGATTGTGCGTGCGTAACTCCAGTCATCACTCCACATTATAAATTTTTAGACAGACTTCCCAAAGCAAGCCAGGCCCAAGCACAAGCACAGGCGGTACTCTATTGGATACGAGCAAAACGAGCAATTTTTTTAATTTCTGCAGGTTGTGTAGTTCCTGAGATAATCGCGGTACTTGGACAGACGGACGGACGGATGGGCAGACAATACAAAAACATAAAGTAGCTTCGGCTTGGATTCCGCTACTTAATAAATACACTCTATTTCTTTACAAAATGTTAACATTTGTAACGTAAAATGAGTATTGAATGTGATATATTGTAGTGTATGTTGCGTTCTCTTCTCAATTTCCTACCACTAAACAAGTCTGGCTGGATAGCTCAATTGGTTAGAGCATCAGTCTGGAAAACTAAAGATTTGTGCGTTTAAATTCTACTCCGCTTACGATTTTTAGTGGTTCCTTCCCTTCTTTTCATGGAGTCCATGCCATTATGTAAGACAAAATAATGTCGACATTAATAATGTCGGCATCGTAAAAATGTAGACATTGTAATAATGTCGACATTAATAACGTAGACACATGAAAATCCAAACAGTTTTAATTTCAAAACTTATTTTCAAAACAATCGATCACTTAGAAAACAAATTTATCCTGTTTTTTGTTTATTATTTATCTAATTTTTAAAAAAAATTCAAAATGTAGGAGTTTTAGTTTATTGTACACATTTAAAAAATCTTTAACCGAAAAAAAAATCATTAATAGATATCTTAGATTACCTAGAGTTTGCTTCTGTGATTCACCGATAACACCAGTTTTAAACATTATTTTTAAAGCCTAAGAACCAAACCTAAATGAAAATTAGTGAAGCGTGACTTCCTGTAACTTTCGATACAAATTTTATTTAAGCGAAATTCCATTTTAGTTTTTAGTGATACGCATAAAATTTCTACATTTTCGTGTCTACATTATTAATGTCGACATTATTACAATGCCTACATTTTTACGATGTCGACATTATTCTGTCGACATTAATTTGTCTACATTATTACCCGATCCCGTACTCACAAACAATCGGAACTAGTCCAAACAAAACAATAGCAAAGTTTACGGGTCATAATACCGGCTTTACATATTTAATTAGTTTAAAACTGAGGCGTTATAAACATTATACGTTCTTTGAATATGTTTCAATTTAGTTGATTAATTAATTTGTAATGTACTGTTTTCAAGGCACATGATAAATGTGTAAACACAGTAAGTACAATTGAACGTTATATATATTTTTTGATGTAATTTAATATTTTATACGTTGTAAAAAAGGACGTTTTCAATTAACCGAATATGATTTTGTTTAATGTGAGGCACACCCTGGCCAACGTGACTACAAGACTGAGCGTGGACGCTGATTTACACCCTATTGCAAAACCAGAAATTACGTAACGGTATGAATAGTGTTGTATCTTATGCAAAAATAAACCAATCCAGTCAAAGATAGTTACCCATCAATCGCAAAGCGTTCTTACAAGCGTATTACTGCGCAAACCTAAATTGACTAAAACAAAACAAAAACAGAGTTTATTATTTCAGAAATCTCAATGATGAAAAAATATAACTTAGGTGAGTTTACTTATGTAATCGTATGTGCCATATTTTTTTGAAACCTTTTGAATCCAATTATTTTTTACACTTGAAATTTGTGTCAAACTGCACTTATACATTCTACTTCTAGGTTAGGTTTAGGTTAGGCCAAGAGAAGTAGAATGTTATTGGGTTGTTTGACACAACAGTATTTTCTACTTTTAACACAAAAAGTGTACCCACTTCATTCAAATCAAACCTCACAGTTTTTTTGTTGAAAAATTGGGTGTTATTGTTTTTACACAAAATTGGCACTTCCTCAGATTGTCGCTGCCGCTGGATTTGCACACTGTTTTCCCGCTTCAATAAAATGTAATAAAAAGAGAATCATTACGTAGACAAGAAATTTAAACGGATGAAAAATCAAATTGCAATAGAATTGTCTGTTACATTATCACCTGTTTGCTGAAACATTCATTTATACTTAAGATTTGTATCCAAAGACTTAAATCGGTAACAGCACAGCAACAGCAGTGTTAATTTTTTCAATATTTTGTATATTTAATGTTTCTGGACAATTGTATTGAGCCCAAAATTGTACGGTGATTGTGTTTGTTTCGGCTACTCAAACAATCCCTTCATCTACAGGAAGTTTAGCAAAGCGTTATATTGGGCGTTTAAAGAACTCGTGTGCCTTCGGGCGCAACGAGTCGTTTAAAAACAACTTTAAGGGATAAAGTTAACTCTCAAAAATTCAGTAGCACTTCTACAACTGTTTTAGACAAAGATTTGTTTTCACGTGCAATTGAAACCAAATTATTTTTTTCAAATACCAAAAAGGTCTTAACTAGCCATATATGTTTTTGTGAAAATAAATTTTAGCTAAATTTAACTCAAAATCCAAATGTACAAAATCTATTTATCTAAATCTGGTCTATTTAACAACAAATCAGGTATGTTTGCAAATATACCACGTTTTCAAGGCTAAAAAGTACCCTCGACTATAAAGGTTTCTTGTCAATACAAGAAACTGTAATAGAGGATGTCATGCCAATACCTAAAAAGAAGACTTATAAAAGGCTCATTGAACTGTAAATTAGCATGTCAAATTAAATTGAAAGTAAAAATTCAATTTGTTGATCGGTTTTCAAATTTCGCTTGTATTTTTGTGAAGCATTAATGTAAATGCTTCTCGCACTATTTGGTATCCATTTGACTACTTGCTGGTGCAATAAGGGACACATTTTATACTAACATACATGGGAGTGTGAGAGTATTTCAATAGCGTCTAGCTTATTTTCTAGGATAGTGGTTTTTATGCAGGTTTTCTCTTAAAACAATTAGTTTTCAAAATTTATTTTATGAAGATCCAAATTTTTTAATTGTTACGCACACACACAAAAATTTAGTTGATTTTTTTTAGCTTCAATGGCTTTTAAGATGAAAATAAAAATAATTGAATTGAGTTTCCAGGTTTCTCAAATCCTCCAAAAACGATTAAGATTCGATTGAAAAATTACATTCCTACTTTGCGTTTCAAAGTGCAATTGTAATCCTAATCTAGTTCATACCAGAAATAAAGTAGTGATGAAAAGCTACCCCATCGCTTATGTTATTTTTCAACACTTACTCAATTGGGTTCAATTTGGTTTTATTTGACAACAATTGATTCAGAATAGGCTAGATTGCTAGGTCAATTTTGTGAAATCAGGTTTTCTAAGTTAGGTTCAATAGGCTGAGGGGCTAGAAACATGGGGCTAATTTGTCGAAGATGGTGGGCAGCTTGTAGGGACCAAATAAAGGCTACAATTAAATGAAAAATCACTTTAGCATTGCCAATTTTATTATTATTTTACTCGAGTTAATCAGATATCAAATTTTTTTGGCTCAGATTTGTTAATTCAATTCAAATTTTGAAAGTAAAGTTTTAGTTGAAGAAAGGCAACTTAGCATTCAGCGTTGCTAATTTTCTTGCATGTCAGCAAAGCAGGGAGGATTAGCGCCTGGTATCAAATACAAAGCCTCCAATTGACAACCCTATGCATACAACAATTCCAAATTAACAAAACCTAATCCCATGGTCATATCTGATAGAAATATATTTTCTAGAAATATCTTCTAGGACTCACCAAGGCGAGCGCCTTGTCTGCCGTAACAGCGGTTGCGTCATTTCCAAACGCACCAAGAACGCAAACATTGTACTGAATGAAATTACAATGATAGAACCACATATAAGTCAAGTTATAGTTATCTTACGTCAATGAGTTTAGGGTTTTGAAGCACAGGCATGGAACAAAGCTCATCATAGATATCTGTGGGGTGGCGTTGACTTGCGTTGAATATATCTTCTTGACAACCCAGCCAGTTGCTGGGCTACATTAAAAAAATAATTGCACATTTTGTCAGTATCTGTAGTATCTGATGGTATCCATTAGGATAAGTTATTATTAATACCTGGGCAATTATTATAATACCTGGGCTGTGTTGCTAGCATAACAGTTGAGATAGTTGTAAGCAGCGCAGTTGCGCAGGCGCGCGATGTTGTTTAAAGCACAGAGATTCTCAAGGATAAGTAGGTCAGCGCCGGTAGACGGGAAAATGAAGTCAGTGAAAGTGTCGTTGTTGACCAAATTCAGTTGATATTGAAGATATTCTTGACCGCTGGGTGGATTTTGTTGCTTTTGACTTTGCTGAAACTGCTGCTTTGCAACACAGAAAGCAGCCAAACATACTACTACAACATGTGTTAACGTTATTCCCTGCATAATTGAAGTGAAAACTGTGAAAAAACGGTGGGATGTAGGTTAAATGGTTGGTAGACTATAAATGAATTGTGCAATCCAAGAATATTTATAGGGAAATTTGACTATTTTCCAAAATCTTCGAAGCCTCAAAAATTTCCAGGCTATTTTAAAATTAATTGTGTAACTTTGGTTACAAAATTTATTTTGCAGTTGTTTTTCAGAACGATTCGTTACCGAAGCGTTATAATTTATGGAATCTGCGTCATTTGAAAAAAATTCAGCCAATTTTTATGTTTCTATGTTCGTTCCCTTGTAAACTATGTTACAAGAGTATCTTTGATTCAAATGTTGGCATTGTCTTGAATATTGGAACATTTTTAATTATCGACGACTTCTGTGCTGGCAGGAATGATGGGTGTGTCTTATCATTGAATTCGAATTGCGCAAAATTGATTGTACAATATCATGCACTGGGTCACTTGCTAGTGTTTTAACCAAGTTATTATCCACATATTTATTTACACATGAAGCGAGTCCTCGCCTCTGTGAGGTTCATTTATATGGGCCCTGAGTGAGAATAAAGGTTTGAAAGCCCTTAAGGGAAAGAAAGGGTGCAATTTAGCATCCGGCACAATTACATTTTGTTCTCATTAGTAACGCCAAAATTCTGAACCGTTTGGAGAGAACAATTATTTAAATTTGAGTTATTTATGGAACAAATACTATTTTTTTTAACCAAGCTACATATTACACTGTAGGTGTAACGTTGATGCAACAACACCCAAATCTGCAGAGACGGGAACATTGAGTTATTTGTGGAAAAGGGAGTTAAAATAGGTCATCATACACACTACTAGATCATTGCAAAGTTTCTATGTAAACCAAACAAGCCCGTGGTAGGACATGAGAATTTTAGTTTTAGTTTCTGTGACATCCTACTGGTTTGTTTAGTTTGTCTGCATTTTATAATACAAAAAGGTTATTGGCGTTAATTAACTATTATTGCCTAATCGTATTAGGCAATTTAGAGGTTGTAGTTTTCTTCAGCATACTTACAAACTCATCAATCTGTTAAACACAATTTCCAAAGATTAATTGTTCAAAACAATTAACTAATAAACAACGTCGGTAAGTTTTTTCGAGATTTTAGCGCCCCAGGGTACATGGAAACCAACAAATATATGTAGATCTCCATTTCCAATAGATACTTTTTCTTGATTGCTTATCATAATTAAAGAATTGGGATAAAAATTGCGACTTCAAAATGTAGATTGAGCAATTCGGACGATGGTTTTCAGTAAATTAAGCATATTCTTTAAAAAAAAAGTTTTGAAAGAAATGAAAATGGTTGCGCCCGAATCTTCAATATTCAGGTTTACAGCAACAATGCTTACCATCAGGCACTAACTTAACTTTAATTAACAACTAAAAAAACACTTTTAACATACTGCTTTAAACAATTAATTAGGGGGAACCAGAAAACAAAAAATTATAAACTTAGAAATTGACAGTCGATTTTGATGTTTCACGACCTAGGTATAAATATTGAACCCCGAACGTGTTTTTCATTTATTTATTTTTATTTCAACGCTTTTTTACAATAAAGTTTCAATTTGCCTAAACGGCCTCGCTCTCCCGTTTCACTTAAGTACATAAGTTTTAGGTTAAGTGTGATCTCCTTGCCAAATGTTGTTAATAATTCTTGTTCTACAGCTCAAGGCCTGTTAGTATGGAACGTTCTGGGTGTGACCTCTCAAAATTGTTCTTTGCAAGCAAGACGGGCTGCAAATTGCTTTCTTACTCCTCAATATATCACATGTCCGGATTTATCATTAAGCATAACTGATTTCTATTCTCCAGCCTA
>JAQFYP010001459.1:0-15527 GCA_034694865.1 Bilobella braunerae
CTTGCGGGGAATCGACCCCGCAACTACCCAAGCTAGGACATGTGTCCTAACCCCCTGGACTACAGGCCGTGGGCTTTCTTTGAGATTAATAAGAATATAACTAAAGTTTGTTGGGGTTAACGTCCCATTACTTTGGAAGTGTTGTTTAAAGAATCGAGCAGGTCAATTAATTTGTTTGCATTTCACTGTTTAATTACTTGGAAAAACATGAGCAATTGCTAAAATCCCCAAATATAAAAAGCGTTTAAATAAAGGTTTTACCAACAGTTCGTTATAATTAGCTATGTTATTAGTTCCAGTACTTCCATTTATGCGCATTAAAATTCCACTGTTAACCTAATATTTTCTGCTTTTGAGCTGTCTCCTCTGGAGTTGAACCCGCCAATTACAATAATTGCTTCAATTTTGTAATGGACCTGGATCTAATTTTAAAAGATCAATATTGTTTGCGATATTTAGGAACATCGACAAAACACTTTTCCAAAAAACCAGTGCAGAACCATTTTTTGTATTCTAACTTCATACCATTACTATACTAATCGTTACAAACCACTGCAATAAGTTTCTATTGGTTTAGGATCGGTGAGCAGCGGAAACCAATATAATAATTAATAATAAAATAACCATAACTAGCATTATGATATCTGAAACAAAGTTTAAGATATTTCTATTTGCACTAACTTTATGCAAATCTGGTCAAGTAAGCCCGATTTGTATTCAAAATGGTAATATAAGCAAAGTAGTTGGAAACAAAAGAGTGATTATAGTTTGGACTGGCATAATGATTTGCCTTCTGAATACGTTTCATTTTACAAATGAAGCTAATAAACATCAGAAAAATGGTGAAGTAACGCACATGTTTTTGAGTGCATTTGGGACAATCATCTCCGCCGTAAGTTTCAGCGTAACCATCAGCACTGAAATTTTTGTGTCAGAAATATTTCAAATTGGACAGCATATTTTGAAAAATAATGAACCAACGGAAGTGCCAGATGGTAATTTTGAAATGGCTAGTATTTGAAATTAATCATGAAACACATTTGGTAAATTTTTTAGATTCTAAACACGCATCTCAAATAATTCTTTCTGACTTGATTTACGGATGCGTCGTTATCGGAATGCTTCCAACATGTTTAGTACTCGGGGTTGAATGCATCGTTTCATCCATAGGCGCGTTCCAGAATTGGTTCTGCTTTGCGTTGTACGCATTAGCCAATGTTGTAGCATGGCACAACACTGCAAATTTGGTCATGGCGGCGTTTGCCGTTTGTTGCCCTTCTCTGATGAGTATAAGTGGTGATCTAATCAACCTCAGGTTAAGAAATTTTTTTATCACTATAATATTTCAAAATGTTATGCAACTCTTGTTGATTATGGTTTTCTTAAAATGTAACATAAACGACTTTTATTGCATTACTATAGTGCAAGAATTGTTTCTATCATATCATACTCAATCACAAGTCTTCCTTTACGTAGAAAATTGCTCAAATTATTTAAAAAATATTTGATTTTTTGCTTAATATTATAGAAATGTCATTCAGTGTACAACAAATTTTGAAACCTTAATGGGATCCATATTGGCATACAAGAGAACAATTTTGCTCAATATCCTTCAAAACCGAGCTTTTGGAATTGTTTTAATTCCAAGTTGTAAAATTGCCGCATTACTAACCGCATTTGTTACGGTGTATGGTGTAGTAAAAAAACGACAGGCTATTGGCTTATTGTTTTTTATTGCGTATGTTTCTCATCTCATCACTGTTCTCGCAATAATTATCCCCGGTTCCATTCTTATGTCCGAAGTGTTCAAACGGTCGACTCAAGTTGTCCACTCAATTGAAATGGAAATTTATCGCTATAATTGCAAAGAGCGCATTCGAATGCGCCGGACGCTGTGGGCATTACCGATTATAAGGGCAAACATTGGAAACTTTTACTACATGGAAGGTAAAGCTAAATTGACTCTACTCGATACTGTTACACGTGGAGTAGCGTTTATGTTGATTTCAGCTGGTTGAATTGTGCTCCAAAATCTAACTGGCAAGATAACCAGGAGTGTAGCGAGAATGTAGTAACCTTTTTACACTCTTATATTTTATTTTTACTAATAGCTTCTTGCTTCATGTAATACAAAATAATGTATATATATTTGGTGGGTTATCTTCATGACCCAAATGTTTTTGTAAATGTTTATTTGTTCATTGAATTTTACTTACCTTACCCCTACACTATAAAATAAAAGCAATTTTGTTATAAGAACTAGAGTTGTACAATTTGAATAATTACACTACTGCATTATATACATTTGAAATATGAAAAAACGGGGATCTTGTGAAAATCAGAATAATTGCATCGCTTTCTATGAACCTATTTAATGCTTTATATCATTTTTATTACGTATTTTAGTAATTCCTGTTTAACTTTTGTATACTTCACTTGAAAGTTTTTAACAATTTTCCACATCAACTTGTTTCAGTTTATTTACAAAAGAAGTTTTCTTAGTCTAAAGCAACTCAAAATTGAAATCCGCTATGAAATCGGTACCACAATAATCAAGTAAAATTGAAGGACGGACGGACTGATTTATCGGTATTATTGTATCACTTGCTACTTAAGTTAATAACCACGAAACTATCTTCACAAAGCTAGAGCTTCACGGAACTTATGCTATTACTTAAAAAAAAATGCAAAACAAGGTTTTAGTTTTATTCAGAGCTGTGCTACAATTTTGCACAATTTTTTACGGGTCTTCCTGATCCCGAATTTCTACTCAAACCTCCGCCTCCACCAATTCATGGAAGTACAGTGGGCGCCGATTATTCTAATCCCGGGCACAATCGCATCTCTGTTATCCAGTTTTTAACCATATCCACCGACTCCTCGGTTGGAAACCCGATCGGAGCAGGGGTAATCAGCATTGTCAAATCAATCGCTTCCCATGGTTTGACAAAAGCAATAGCAGCGGGGACAACATTTGCGGCGACTGACGCAGTGATTGACAAAATAAAAGGAGACTTTCCTGCAGGGGTCCTGACCCAACACAACGTTGATCTTGCCATCCGTTACGTGAAGCTCCAGCATGAGGTCGAAATCAATCGCATCAAACACGAACAGGACACTGAAGCCCAGGCAAAGACGACATTAACGGCCATCTTTGGAGGACTCACCTCTTTTTTGGGAATTGTAACAATTTTATTTTTAGTGAAGTTGTATTGTATTAATGTCCTGAACAACCCTGCAATGACACCTAATTCAACCCCACCAGCAGCAACCCCGCAGCCTTCCTCCGCCTTGTAAATTTAAAAAAAAAACATCAAAACTAAAATTTCTTGAAAAAAATGCAATGCTGATTACCCTTATCCGGAAATCCCTACTAACCATAGAATACTCCTATTACTTTTAACTTAAGTCAATATACAACTGTATCTTTAGGCCAGGTTTCGATTCGTTGTTCATATTACAAAATTTCAGTCAATCAAATTATTAGACAAAATGGTACTTATTAGATGAGTTTATTAGATGAATCAGGGAAACAAATACTGTACATCAAATCATAAAATTTCATGTGAATATATTAGGACTAACTTTATTGACTAGCTAAGAGATCAGATTGTATTTTTGGTAGAAAATCCTTCAAATTTATTTCTGTAAAATATTTGCTTGAAATTGCTTATCGGTTCCATGGACGCAAGTCCTAAGGAGTCGTAATAAATTCAATTCAATCTCTGTTATCCGCTATTTTGTAATTTCGGTAATGTACATTGCCGAATTTTCATTAAATACGCGAATACTCTACACAAGGTTTACTTTCTCTGCGATTTACTTTATTTGACGTATACTATGCCTGAGGCTTACTATATCCAAAGTTTGCTATACACAAACTTTACTATTTATTGTAGCCGAAGTTTATAATAGTCGAAGTATTATTATACACGATTTTACCGTATCTGAGTTAAATTGTATGTAAACTCATAAAAAATATAAACCATTGCAAACGCACGTAACGAAAGTAGCGTATTGTACTAATCAACATAATTTCATGGGAAAAAAGAAATTTTTTTTTTCATAAAAACTTGCAAAATTCCAAAATTGGGAGTTCTTTGTTTGGGGGTTACGTAGGAAGTAATCGAAGAATGGTTGAAGGGTTAGGTTGGGCCGTTTGGACCATTATGACTTTTTGTTTTATACAAAACTAGCAAAAAATTTGTTTCTGATTTCTCACTTCGGAGCTAATTTCTACTTGAGGACCCCGCTGCCGAGGTATGCGGTCAATCGAATAGGCCAATTACGACTGAACAAGAACATCTTACTGAACAAAAGAAAATGGATCAACCTAAGAGAATTCACTGACAAAAATGCAAGCTCTGTGGTGTATCGCTTTCACTAACCCATGCTCTGGAACATTGCACTTCAAATGAGGAAGAAAGGAATTCATTTCAACGTGCAGCCAAATCAAACGATGTTGGAAAACTCATCAACAGTTTTACCAGCACCCCAAAGTCAACAGCTCACTACAAAGCCTTACATATTTTCATGTGCAATTCAATTTCTAAATACACAAACAATTGAGTTAGTTCAACTGTGATAGCCTTGCAACAAATTTAAAAGAAAGAAATACGAACAAAAAAAAAATACATTGTTGATCGGAAATGCAGGTTGATAGCGGGTGTGTCATTTTAACTTTAATTTTAAAATATTTACTCAATATTTACGCAATGACATCAACTATTATAGGTTTCTTAAAGTCTTAAGCAAAGTTTAGTAACAGTAATTTTAGTTTAGTAATCAAACATGTTATTCTAAGAAGCTCAGTCTATGGTGATTAGGGCATTGCCAATTGTCAAGTCATCACTATTTCAAGTACAGTTCCAACACACGCATTTCTATGAAAATTTTATACTTTACACTGACTGAAAAACTACTATCACTTTATTACGAAGAGTTTTCTTGACAACAAGATATCCTTTGATGTATAATAGATACGTTTTGTGACGACATTTGCACTATAGGTCTTACTGATAGGGAATAGGCAAAAAATCCAACATCGATTTTCATAGCAACAAGTGATTTTAGGTACTTTCCAATTATTGCCGTTTCGGGTTTTGACATTTCAATATGATGAAGACGGTATTTGAGTTTGTTGATTATCTTTTTTTGTTTATAATTTACGTCTCCAAAGACATAATAGGCTAGTAATAGAAACACGAGAACAACAAAAGTGATAATAGCTATTGCCATCATAGTATTAAAATCTAACAGATTATGGTATTTTACGCAATTTACAATTAATTTTACTTGGAGAAACAGAATTTACCTTTTAGAGTTGTGCAGGAGAAAAGTGAGAGAATAAGAGCTGGAGTTGTTTTGGAGAGAAAATGGGAACTTTATTCAAATTCTCTCTCTTCACATACAAATCTCCATAAGAAAAGTTCTGTTTCTCCTCCTACAATTAAATGTAACTTGCGCATGCGTGGAGCTAAGTCGCTGCCATTTGGTAAAAGTCGATTAATATGTTGTGTGAACGACTTATAAAAGGTTGGTTAAGATCCGCGTGTTCCTTGGTGTAATGCTCCATTGTTGGCCACTACGACAACCCTGGCCGTCCGGAATTTTTGTGTTTCACAATTGTTTGAGACTTTATTGAGCAAAAAACTCAAATAGAAGTAAAGTTGACTCTGCAGTAATACGTTAACGGCCTCTTTCAGCCTGAGGAGGGTGATCCTCGTGGAAAGAGAAATGATGGCAAAGAACGGCGACAGCGATTTTTGAACAAAAAATGTTTAATTGTAAATGGCCATGTAAATATTAGATTAGGATTATAATTAGGATACCAAACCCATTTGTAGATAGATGTAGATTTAGTGTAGTTTGTAGACTGAGGCTATTGTAAATTTAGGACAACTAGAATTAGGGAACTAGGCTTAAGGTTAATGTTAAGGGAACGTGGACTTGGCTGGAATCCTGGAGTAGTCCTGGAGAAAAAGGTTCCTGGATGAAGTTGGGAAGCCAAGTGAAGACTGGCTCTCCTCTTCCAGACTCACTCTCCAGCGTGATCTAGAGCACGCCGTGGAGAGTGGGTTGGAAGGAGGAGAGGGGAATCCTGGGGAACGGTTCTGGAGATGCGCCGTGGGAGATGTGCTGGAGAAATGTGGCGTTGGTGGCTTATGGCCACGGAATCGCCACAGCAGGCTTTTGCGGCTTTATGTTAGATGTAAAACATGTTTTTTTGCGATATGAATAGCATTGTTCAAGTTATTACTTAATACTCTACTGGAATCAAAAACAAACAAATTTTAAAAATTAAAGATTGCGAATTTGATCCTTGTGATTGATAAGAATATAAATAAAGTTTGTTGGGGTTAACTTCGAATTACTTCAGAAGTGTTGTTTAAACAATCGATCAGGGCAATTAATTTGTTTGCATTTCACTGTTTTAATTACTCACTTTTAGACAAATAATAATAATTGCTAAAATTACCAGAATATAAATAGCGTTGAAATTAAGATTTTACCACCGTTTGTTATAATTATTTATGTCATTAGTTCCAGTAACTGACAATGATGCGCATTAAAATTCCACTCTGTTTATTTAACTTAAACAATATGTTCGGCCTTTGAGCCGTCTCATCTAGAATTTAACCCGTCAATTACAACAATTGCCTCATTTTACTAATGGACCTGGATCTGATTTTTAAAAAAATCAATATTTTTTACAATAATTACAAAAATCGACAATACACTTTCTCAACAGACCAGTACAGAAGCAATTTGTATTCTAAGACTCCTCCATACAAAACTTTTATATTATTATAAATCGTTGGAGACCTCCTATTTCAAACACTACTACATTAAATTTGTATTTAATTAGGTTCAGTGAACAGAAAAAACCCATATGCTAGCATCATGATATCTGAAACAAAGTTTAAGATGTATTTATTTGCACTAACATTATGTAAATTAGGTCAAACAAGCCCGATTTGTATTGAAAATGGTAATACAAGCAAAGTAGGTGGAAAGAAAAGGGTGGTTATAGTATGGACAGGTATAATGATTTGCTTTCTGAATACATTTTATTTTGCAAATGAAACTAATAATCATCAGAAAAATGGTGAGGTAACCCGCATGTTTTTGAGTGCATTTGGGACAATCATCTCTGGTGCAATTTTCAGCATAACTTTCAGCATTGAAAAATTTGTATCAGAAATATTTCAGCTTGGACAGCATATTTTGAAAAATAATGAACCAACGGAAACGCTGGATGGTAATTTTGAAATGGTTAGTAGTGGCAATTAATCATGATAACAGAGGTAAATTTTCTTAGATTTTAAACTCGCCACCCGAATAATGCTTTCTGACGTAATTTACGGATGCGTCGTTCTCGGAATGATTCCAACATGTTTAGTACTTGACGCCGAATTCATCATTTCATCTATTGGTTCAGAATTGGTTCTACTTTGCTTTGTACGCATTAGCGAATACTTTAGTATGGTACAACAATACAAATTTACTCCTAGCGGCGTTTGCCGTTTGTTGCCATTCTGTGATGGGCATAAGTGGTGACCTAATCAACCTCAGGTTAAAAAATTTATATCACTACAACATTACAAAAGGTTAAAAATGTTCAACTCTAGTTGATTATAGCTTACAAACATGCCAGAATTGTTTCATACTCTTGAAACCGGGTTTTGTATCATATTCAACCACAAATTCTATTTTTACTTAGAAAAATCTCTCAAACGGTTAACAAACTAACCGTATTTGTTACGGTTTATGGTGTTGTGAAAAAACGACAGGCTATTGGCTTATTGTTTTTTATTGCGTATGTTTTTCATCTCATCACTGTTCTCGCAATTATTATCCCCCGGTTTCATGCTTATGTCCGAAGTGTTCAAACGGTCGGCTCAATATGTGCACTCAATGGAAAAGATAATTTATCGCTATACTTATGAAGAACGCATTCAATTGCGCAGGACGTTGTGGGCATTACCAATTATAAGGGCAAACATTGGAAACACTTACTACATGGAAGGTAAAGCTAAGTTGGCTCTACTCGATACTGTCACACGTGGAGAAGCGTTTATGTTGATTTCAGCTGGTTGAAATGTGCTAAAATATTTCACTGACAAAATAACCAGGAGTGTAACGAGATGTAGTAATCTTTCAAAAGATAATATTTTATTCTTACCAATAGCTTCATGCATACAAAATATTGTATACCTTTTTGGTAGGTTTTCTTTAGGACCCAATTTTTTGCAACCTATTTTGTCATTGCAATTTAATTAACTTATCAAATATCCAATAAAAGCAATCTTATTACAAAACTAAAATTGAACAATTTTCTACATTTTCATTACTGCATTATGAACAATTGAATTATAGAGAAAACCTGGATCTCCTAAAAATCAAAACATGTGCATCGCTTTCTAAGAAACTATTTAACTACTTTATCTCATTTCTTATCATGTAATTTAGTATTTCTCTTTTTTTTTTTCTAACTTTTTGTATGGTTCACGTGAAAGTTTTTAACAAGTGGCTAAATTATCCACATCAACCTATATCATTCTATTTACTAAGAGTTGTAGTTTTTTATTCAAGTGACACAAATTTGGAATTTCCAAAGAGGCGTTTGAAGGAGTTTAAACAAACCAACTGTTTATCATTCAAAATAGTTATGACCAAAACTACTTGGACCAAGTCAAATTTAAACCTTCTAAAAAAATCGTACGTTATTTTTGCCGTAGAGGGAATAGCCCAGTCACTGGTACAACGAATGGAATGGCTGAGTTTGATTGTGCTAACATGAGTTGGATTTGCTACAGTGAATTCAATTACAAAAAAAATAATTTTCTTATGACCAGAATAATATGATGCTCTGTGGAACCTACCCTTACTGGAAAACGTGAAATTTTACAAGCAATCGGGGTTTTTTAAGTACACTGAAGCTAACTATGAACTCCAAATTGTATAAAAACGGTTACCAATTAGTTAATTGTTACTATAAATAACAAAAATTAATTTGAAATAGAGTTCTACGTGCGACCGGGTGTTCTTAAATACTATGAACCTAACTATGTACTTCAATTAGCTTAAAACAATTCATAATAAGCTCATTACAACCAATAATTAACAACAATTTTTAATTAGTTAATTGCGATTCATAATATTTAACAAGAATTACATTTGAAAAATTGTGCTTGCTTATAATAAGGAGTTTCTTGATACTGTGAAGAACAAAGACCCCTAAAAAACTTAACAGCGATCTTGAATTTGGTTAATTGTGACCGTCAATTCTAAAAATTGGTTTTGAAAATTTTGTTTGAATCAGCGATACCGACACCAGACGGGAGTGTACACCCCATAAAATTTGGGAGTCAGTTTATGTTAAACTGAGGTTTGCATCCGGAAGGCACTTACGAAGTGTATACTCCCGTCGTAGGACGGGTTCTTCGCCAGTCTATATATAAGACAGCTTGTCAAACCGAAGAATGAAACGCCATTTGATACTCCAGCTATGAATAAAATAATATCCTTTCCAATTAATTCAATTTGATTGGTCGCTGTCACATTAAAGTATTCTCATCAAATAATTATTTTTGTAGTTTCACAATGTTACGTTCCTCCGGATATTCCTTTGTAGTGTGCTGATTGGATTATGTGCATATCGAATAAATTCTAGATTTTATGCATAAAGATATGTTTTAGAAAACACTTCTGGTCACTAATATACCTTTTGTGGTGTAATAGAATAATTTTGTAATCATATTTGCACTATTTGTTTTATTGAAATGCCCAAAGAATCCAACCTCGACTTTCACTGCAAATAGAGAATTTATATGCATTTCCAATAGCGTCATTTCTTTTTTTGTCAATTCGATTTGAAGCAGCAGATGCTTAAGCTTGGCAATTATCTTGTTAGATTTATAGTTTATATCGCCAAGACTATAGTAGCATAGTATTAGAAATAGCAGACAAACTATGGTCACCATTGTTACCGTCGCAATAGTGTTAAAATCCAGCAAGTCGTGATGCCCAACGTAAAGTATAAAACCTGCAGTTGTGATGCACTTTGCGGCATTGGTGGAAATCACGCTAACATAATCTTGTGATATTTCGTTTACTAGTAATATAATGACTTGAAGCGACTTATACAAATTGATACACATGATGAATTTTGGAGCAGTTCCGCAAGTTTGCGTGAATTGTAAGAATTTTTTCATGACTGTTGTGGACCAAAAAAGCAATACGATAAAAGGGCACGCCCCAAAAATAATACCAATACCAAGCAGAAATATTATTGTGAACTGTATAGTCGCCGCAATTACGGAACAGGTCGGCACAAGCAATGAAACGACTGTAGCTCCCAGATGCCCTTCATACTGCACTACAAAAAGAGCACCTCCAAATGCACTACCCATTGTGGCCAGCCAACATGATATGAAAAAATACACACAAAAGTGTTCCCAGTGTACTTTGTGCTCTTGTTTTGGTAACTGACGGTCAAGTCCTCCTAAAATAGTGCATAATCCATTGATATAATACATAGGTTAACCTAAACCTAACTACATATGTTAGGTTCCGTTCCAGCCAAAGAAACAGAAACATTAACAGACCATGCAAAACTGAACCGTGGAAAAAATAGGAAAATAAAAGAAAAAAAACGGAAACCGAAAGCGAAGAAGTTGTGACTAATCAATTCTCAGTTTCATAATTGGCGTAAGCTACACTATCTCTTCGCTCTGTCCCTCATCTGCCCGTCCCTTCAATTATCAGAATTATCTCTGGAATCACTCATCCTATCTCAAATCTGTTTTCGTTTGTGAGGTACATGAGATCAGGTTCAGTTCAAGTTTATTCTTATTTGACTCCTAATGATCACCTATTTTTCAAGGTTAAGAATGTCTTCATTGACATTCTTAATTAGTTACGATGGTGTCAATGACCATCATCTCACCCAAAGTACCCATTGACCAAGGAATAACTTGTTGACTCCCGAATGACTTTTCAAGGTCAGACGTTATATAGGCACAAAATAAAAATTAAAAATGATTTCAACAACGCTGGAACACCCCTTTACCTCCAAAATGACGTATCAAGGCCAAACACTAGTTTTATGTTTTACAACTTCATTTACTTCATTTTGTAAAATGGCTGACAACAAAATCTAAAGTACAATAAATGAAAATTAATTGCTTCAAAATTTCAAATAGAATTTACACCTTTTCAATTACCCCTAGTTGCGACACTTGTGTGTACCGTTTTGCAACGGTTTATTAATGGTAGGAATGTAATACAAGGTTAACCTAAATCAGCTAAATACTAAATAACTGATAGTATGAAGCTCGTATTTTAATTTCTTTACACCAAAAATTTTCAACGAATCAGCAGAACAAGCAGTTGACGATTAACTACCACGATCTATTGATTTATAAGAGTGGTAATATAATGCTTTACTAACCTATTTCTACTAATTGAGTTGTATAAAACGTTAAACGTTGTCTGCGGCCGCCCGTAGACCAAAGATTTACATGTAATTTTAAAAAAAGTCTACCCAATTGTTTTTTTTCTATGAAATATTGAGTTACTTAATATCCGGTTAAGTTTAGGTTTGTTTTTTATGGCATGAATAAGCTCCGTAGTTGTCAAAGATCGAGCTTATGTATATTTTTTTGACAAACAAATCCTTAAGTTTTTAATTTTGGTGCTCCACGCGTGCCCCCCAATTGCCCTCTAAGTTTAAAAATTACATTCAAAGTGAAACACTACTTTTGCAAAAATTAAGATTGTTTGAACGACTTAAGCGAAATATTATAAAGTTATATAAATAATATAACAAAATAATATATTAAAATAGGTTATATCGTTATATCGTATATTATATATCGTTATATAAATAATATAACGAAATAACCTATTTCAATAGGTTATCAGTGTAAGTCTCTTCCAAAATGGAAACGGTATAATTTTGTCACTAAAACTGCAACTTGAATATCCGTAACGTTACCTCATTTCTTATTACTAAATTTTAAGAGATTTTATTCTACAAAACCCTAACCTAAACACTAACATAGATGCATTTCCAACTAACACAATCCTAACTCCACCTAAGCTACCAACTTCTTTGTTTCGTAGGTATACAGCTTCTAGCGGTATGTCATCAAAGGATATGCGTTAAATGCATCGAAATGACCTTTGGCTCATAAAGAACGGGAAGAAGTTGGACAGTGGTATCGCCCAAATGTACTCAGCTACTAAGATTTTTTATTTTAAAAATATACATCGTTTCCCAACACGTGATTAAATAAAATAGATAGAAACTATGAAAAAGGGAAATTGCGATGTTTGAAATTTTGTAGTTTTGATAAACATTTACTTACTCTCTATTCTGCTGACCGACTGAAATATTTTATTGAAGATTAAGTACTTCTCTCGGTAAAGTACAAATGTAGTTTGGAACAAGTAGTGAAAACTACCGCATAAAATATAGATTGATTGCAAGATGAATATGTGCAAAGTCTGTCGGCGCAAAGTTAATGTGTAGCCAATTACAGAGGCTATGAGATTTGGAGTAATCAACAACCAGAAGCTCAAAATGAATCGTCTTGAGTGTCGCCAAGTATATTCCAAACATTTGGGGTTCCAAATATATGGGGACTGACCAACATAAAATGTAAAAGAGTTAATGACGTGTACCAATTTGAGCAGTGATGTATGCATAATAACTATCAAGGATGAGTTTGAAATGAGTTGATTGGATATTGTCTTCCCTGTTTTTAAATCATTGCCTTCCGAACACCGACGAATTGTGTATCAAAATATATGCCCAAAGCCTTCAAAAGGCACTTTAAATCAATCCATGCAATTGTACTATGTTCTGAAATAAAACTAAGAACTGGGCACGATACCTTACCATACTTATTCGGCTATAAAAATTTCTGACAACTACCCTCATTTGCGTACATTTATGGTAATGAGTCCTTTCTAACTTACATGCTGAATAGCCGTTAAGCGGGAATGTCAAATTACGCTCCTTTTTGCGTTTTATAATTTATTTTGTTAGACTATTATTGCTCCCTCCACTACAGCTACAATGTACCAACACACATAGCGACATACGAAAAAATACAAAACTGAAAATTATAATGGAGCATTGCAATAAATACTTTATAATGAAATACGTTAGACTGTGTCCTATATATTGTCTACTAATTTTCGAATTTTAATTAATTATTTATATATTTAATTATATATTTAATTAAAATTAATTAATTAATTTTCTTTTCGCCCAAGGCTCGTAGTCCGAGGGGTTAGGATCCTAGTCCTAGCTTGGGTAGGTGCCGAGATTGAATCTCGGCAGCCGCACAAAAAAGTGAGTGGTGTGGTAGTGGTGAGTGGAAGCCTCGACAGTTGCGGTCGTGAAGGGTGGGTTTGAGCCGGTATTCGAAAAACAGGGTTCGGCCTCTGCCTAAGCAAATGCCCCTCGGTGGTCAACCCCACGTTCTCTGTGAAAGCAGCAAAATGCTTTCAGCCTCAACCCTCGGAACTTCCAAGTCAACTCACAGGCCGAGACCACCCTCCCCCACTCACTCGCACAAGAAATCATATGTTGAGCATATGTTGACCAGGCCATAGGCGAATGTCAGATAGCATAAAAAAAAATTCTTTTCTTAATTTTTCTAAGTAATATTTTATACCTAGTTAATAACCTTATCAAAAGACATGTTTTGAACATAATGGAGTGTAGTTCATAGCTTCAAATCAAAATAAAAACGTTCACGATTTTCTAAACTGTACACAAGATTTGAAAACTTTCCACATTCTGCTTATTTAAACAGGAGATCCGTCCTGCTCCAAGGCTGGGGACCTTCTGTAGAGGGAGGGAGAAGTGGACGAGATTTACTTTCTTCGTGCCTTGGCACGAGGGCTTAAGCGCGGCGTACACTGAAGCGTTATGTGGCGGCGTTGCATGCCGCGTCCTTTGCCCTTATGGGCACTAAACTAAACATAATTATATGAGGTAATTCCTCATACAGATACTAACTTTGTTTATGCACAAAATTTTGGCAGTTTGTTGGAAAGTAGGCAAGAATTAAAACGTATTTTGTATACGTAATTGACTCTCCTTAAACTTTATTTTTTTTTTTTAAATTGTTTGAGTTATTATTAACCAGTAATGTATTAAAATTGCAGAGAATACACACAGTACACAAAGTCACAAAGGTCTATAAAATTTCTTCCTCGCTGATAATTTTTAGTACAATTATATTAGTCTCACAACTACAGTCTAAGTAATACATTTGATTTACCTTCAGTTCCCCAAAATTATATAACTTCTAATGGGTTACTTTAAAAAACGCATATTTAATAGTATTTGGATGATATACCTGGTAAGCGCAAAATTGTAGTCAAGCACTGAGCCCTCCTTTAGCTTAATATAAGGTCAGAATTTTACGTGTACGATAACAATACTATCAGCCTGTTTTCGATGATGTTAAACAGAGGTTGTAAGCATACGCCTTTCCAAATGACCTACTCTTCCTGCGCTATTGAACCAAATAATGACTCAGAAGCAGTACATCACATTTGCAAATATTACAGCGGGAATAATTTGAAGAGGGAAGAATCGATAATAGATTATGGAGATAACGGCTAAACAATGGGATGAGATTAGCATTAAAAAAAACGCAATATGATTTCCTATTTCCGCCTTGTAACTTTTGTCAATACAACGCATTTCATTGTAAACCCAAATTTGTTGGCATCTGTTTGTCCATTTGAGTTGCAAGTCGGAGCTATGCGACATAATGCAATTACGGTTTACTCATTTGTACTATCCAGAAAACGAAAGTAATTTAACTTACAGAAGACAGGAGAGAGTATTGCTTGGGCTGTGGGTGTGTACAATAACAATGTTAATAGTAAACGCTGAGCTGTATATGCTGCTTACAGTAATATTTCGAACTCATTGGGTCAAACCAAACATTTATGGAGAAAAGAAATGGGAAAAATTTAATCCCAAAATATGTAATTGATAGAAAACCAGCGTTCAATGGATCTTGAGCAGCATTTTAGCCATTTTTCTACTTAACTATTCAAAGTCAGTTTAATAAATCACGTTAAAAAACTAAAAAGTTTAGGCGAAAAAAGGTGTTTTAAAAGGCGAAAGTTTTATCATAACTAACTGCAAACTAATTGGGCAAACAAAATTCTTGTTAATAGAGACTTTTCGCTACAATCCAAAATGATTTAGAGTAGTAAGTATCCATGGCCGTTGGTCCTGGTTTGAGGGTCAAATAACCCTTACTGACCTTCAAAACAACAACAACTTTTAGGCCTGAATAGCCTATCTCAAAAACAACAACAACTTTAAGGCCTGAATAGCCTACCTCAAAACAACAACAACCTTAAAGGCTAAATGACCTTCAACAAAATTTCTAAAATATGTTCACCCTTTAACGACCTTCAAAGGGCCCCATCCTTCTATAAATAGCTTAACAATCAATGCTTGGTCATCATTACCCATCATGGAC
>JAQFYP010001460.1:0-15517 GCA_034694865.1 Bilobella braunerae
CGGGCCCGACTCCAGCGAAGAGTACTCCCCAATCTACTCAGAACTTACGTCCTACACGGGAGAGGATTTGACTCATGTGAAAAATTACTTGTACAATTGGATGTGGCAAAATGATTGAGGAGATGTATCTTCATCTTCCTGATCTATTACCATAATGACACTTAATTTGGTTACTGAAATTCGATAATTATCCTGGATATTTTTTGCTCTTGTAAGTATTGTGAAAATAAATTGTTTATTTGTAGGCGTGTAACATGCTGTTGCAAGTATAGGAATGTTTAATTAAATATACTTTTGCAAAGAAAAAAGCATACCATAACGAAACAAATTATCCTTCTCGAAATATATGGTGAAGGCGCTAGTTTTCGAATCTTTGAGCAGCGCAGTACTTGAAACGTAAAAAAAAAAACAATTTTGTGTGTACAATATACAGATTAAAAAAGAAAAAAACGCGAAACGTGGTTTTTTTTTTACAACTTTGCATCTTTGCACTGTCTTAATTCTGCAAAGCAATACAGAGAAATGTTGAAAAAGCATATTAAGTACAAGTTCCTTCAACAAATTGGGCTAAATTGCTGGTGAAAAAATATTGTCTACTATTTTCTTGAACACTAGGCCCATTTATATTTGCCATCTATCTAGTTACATTGGTTCTGGTATGCTTTATCTCCACAATTCATTATACATCTCACCAAGCAAGCATTAGAATCCTGGAAAAAGTCAGCGTTGGCTTGAAATTGAACAAGAAAAATTACTTCAAAAATGAATTCGAATATTCAAAAATGTCCTGAAGAAATACCTACATATGTTCGTACCATTTGATGCAAATGTTGATTTGGGAGTAGGCAGTGGAAAAGTAAGTGCACTAAAAATTGGGATTGCTAAAAACTATGTACTATGTAAGGTTAGTGATCTATGTACCAAATAAAATGAACCTTCTACTCAGCTTAAATTATCAAGGCAGTATTGTAATTTAAATGAAATTCTACCTCCTCTCACGCAATACTTCCAGAGTCTATTAACACGACGGAGAGTGAAACTGTGAGCATTGTAGAGGCTTGTAAGAGGCTCACACTTTCAAAGAAGGTTTCAAGGACAGTTGCACCTTCCGTTAGCTGTTAGTTTCAAGGGAAGTGCGCAGAAGCATTTTCAAATCAATGTAGTAATCGCCGGCGGAAGTAATAAGCTTTGAACTATCTGTATACTAACTTTGACAACTTATAACATGTTTAAGAAAATTACTGTAAAATTTCCTGTAGCTGTAGTCCCCTACCTATTATCAGGCTTGTGGTGGCGTAGTGGTTTAGAGCTGCTTTCTCTATCCATTAGCCAGCCTTACAGCATGGGTTCAAATCCTCCAATCTTCCACAAAAAGTCTTTGCTGTTGGTTTTTTCCTTAAAGGAACTACCTTGGCTCTGACCAAGTGTGTGGCCGTATCTCCGTAGAGTACGCATACACAAATAGAGGATATGGAAATTACCCGATAGACTGTGTGAGACTGCCCTCATTTGCACATGCCTGTGCAGAGTTTCCCCAGAGTGCCAACGGAGATTTCCGAAAAAAAAATCTTTCGGACATCTTTATACATTTCGAAATTTCTGAACTGTTTTGGACGTTGGAACAAAGAATTTTTTTTACACAAGGGTCCCGCTTTCCATTTTGAGCTTGGTCGGGATTTTTCTTCAATCACTTTGCTATGCCACAACGCTCAAATATAATTCAGATTACAGCATAGTGAATAGGAAAATATTTCGTTTCAATTAAAAAATCCTAGCCAAGAATTAAAAAAATTAATACTTTTTTTTCGGTAGTTTCAGCAGTAAAAAATTAAAATAAGAATTAAATTGTACGAGATTTATTTTTATTTGCTCATATTATGCCCTGATATTAAGGAAATTAATTAATTACAAATAATACACAAGTGCATCATACACACTAGAAGTTAATTAGCAAGAACGTTGCAGCGCTTATGTTATGCTCAATAACACTAAAAGTTTGGCATTCGATTCCATAGAGTAGAGGGAACCGACAATACTGCCCATGATCAAAGTCTGCGATTCAGCAAAGGCCTCTCAGTTTTACACCAATGGACATTAGAGCGTCGCATGTTTGCATGAAACACGATTATTCGAATATCCTCGACATCAGTATTGAGCTTGACGAAATTACTAACAAGGACACCGCGCGTCGCGATTCCTTCAGATTGAGCTGAAACTTGGTAAACGTGTTAAGCCAGTCATAAAAGTAATCCCCAATTTTTATTTTTTACCCATGGCCATAAATTTTGAAATTTTATCGAAAAAACGATTTTGAGATGACCGGCTCCGGAAATCCTTATGATATTTATCCGTAATATTTGAGAGTATACGTGTTACCTCTTCTCGAAAATCTAAAAACTGAATCGTAAACACCGAAATTTGGACGTGTATATTTGCATATACACGTCCACGCACTTGGACTAATTTATTCAATGAAAGATTTACGTTTTGAAATTTTAGAAAGGGGGGACCATGTAAAATTTCAATTATTACGTGTTCAATCCCATAAGGATTTCCGGAACCATTTCAAAATCGTTTTTTCGACAAAATTTTGAAATTTATGGCCATGGGTAAAAAGCAAACATTAGGGGTTAATTTTATGACTGACTTAACACGTTTACCAAGTTTGAGTTTAATCTGAAGGAATCACGACGCGCGGTGTGCTTGTAAGTAAGAGCAGAATGATCGTTACTGTAGCAGCAGCCGCAATTAGCGCAGGACCAAAGTGATTGCCCACTCGTATGGTACTGTATACAGTTATGTCAAATACTGCTGTTAAGACCAGGTTTTGGCAACCAATTGCCATGTTGCTGAGATTTTTTAATAGAGCCATTGTCCTATAAATTTGGATTGCGGTCTCATTACTCCGCTTGTTACTTTGAACCGCTAAGGCCCTAATTGTAAATTAGAAATGCTGTTTATTTGACTTGAAAGCCATCGCCATTTTAACTATAAATAACAAAAGTGTCGAATCCGTTGATAAACTGTCAAAGTACATTTCATTTAAGGTCTAAATTTTTGTTAGATTCAATAATGTGTAATAATGTGAGTACAAAAATCAGGATAGTGAAATGAGAAAATTTGAATTTCAAACGAACTTTTTTTTGGCAGGTTACCATAATGCAGTTAATTTACTAAAATCTAGTTGGCTGTGAAAAGTTTCGAAAAACTATCCAAAATGCAATAAGAAAACAATAAGAACTATTCAACAAATTAAATAAAACTAAGAGCTACAGAAAATGCTGTAGAATGATGTTATTTCTGCGTTCAACGGTATTTCCCGTTTTAGAATTGTCTAAATTAGTAAATGCAATACAATACGCACGCCGCCTTTTCGAGACAAAATGGTAGTATATTGAGTATTGCACAAGTGGAAATGTGTATGGTGGCATCATGTGAGGTAACAGAAAGTGTCATCATCACAATGACGCCAACCAAAACGGAGGCGCTGGGTTGTTGATGAGGTATAATCCAATTAACCCAATCCAAAACGACCCCCCCCCCCAACGGTTTCAAAAACCAGTATCACGTGGAAAATTTCCGTAAATTTTGTGGCTCGCTTTTCTGCTTTCGTCAAGTAACCGACTAAAATCATACACCAAATCAAACAGATCCTCTGCTATGCAAATTCATGGTGACAAGTATTGTAATCCACTACATAAATGCTTAGACCGTGATTGTCGTGATAGAATACGTACAATGCGTAAAATATAAATTTAAATTTACAAGAATATAGCATTAGCAGTAGTATTTTACAATTGAGCAAAAACAAGCCAGTCCACATAGTCCAGGATATTAATACATGCATGATTCAATTCAATTTGTTTTCAAATTAAGTAGCTAGTCAAAGTGTATTTAACGTTATGTTTCAATCGCGTAAGGTTTCCTTATCCTAGAATAGTGTGTTTAGGCAATTGATTGTACTTACGGTTTGTCTTGTGCACATAAAAGATGTTGTTGATAAGTGCGGAAAATTCTTCTGCAAACCAATTATTATTTAGCCTATGCGTAAAGATAAACGTCATAATGCAAACTAGAGATGCAGCTATAACTCGATTGAAAAATGGAGCAGGAGTAAAATAAATTGCGCCATTAATAAGAAAGTAGTAAATTGTTACAATAGTAAACTGGACAATGGTCACTATTTTTGCAAGTTTCACTTTGTCGTTGGTAGTTCTTAACGTTTCTGTTTCGGCGCTGTAGATCAATGGTCCAAGATTCGTAATACTGCACAGGCGCAATGAAAACTTTATAAGTTTAAGTTGGAAGTTTGTTAACATTTTGAAAATTTGACAGAAAACAAAATACGCTTAACCAAAATTGGATTGCCTTTATTGCATTAGTAACGATAATGGTAACTACTAAACTTAAGTAAAGTTTTTTTTTCGGTTCCAGTATAAATGTAAAAAAAATACTAGTTAATTATTAACTAATTCGGTTTGATGGAAGTCAAGTGAGTCGCACTTATGAGCAACTACGTGCTAAAATTGAAATGGGAAACGGGTAAAAATAAGTACCTAGAGAAGCTTGGGAAATTGATATGATGTCGCAGGATGTGTCCAATCAAGGTATGGCCGTTCAATGTGTAAAATTAGAGGATATTACGGTCGACAAATATGTGATTTGTTGGGAGCTAGATATCAAATTATTTATCCTATACATTAGTTAAAGTTATTTATACTTTAGAAATTGCTATTCGTCATCAAAATGCATACCTAGAACATGCTAAATTGCCTGCCTGTAACCTCATTTTTTGTACATGAACTAATAAAAATACCCTACGGCTATAGTAATATTGCACCGTTTTTGCGCAACTCAATTACAACTTAATCTTTTTTTTCAATTTCAATATGCTTTTATTTAAATTGTCTTTGGAATTCGAACATCAAGCAATAATAACATAAAGCAATTCGTAAAAAGTAAGTAAAATGTGTTTGTGTGCAGTTAATAATTGTACAAAAGTAGGTTCCTGTAGAAAATTTTATTCAATTTAGAAATTTATTGATTTGAACGTTCTTCTTTAATTTATATTTGAACGTGTCTATAATTTATGACCACTCGTAAATACATTGAAAAACACTGAACATATTTTTTAGCTATTATACATTGCTTTATAGTATAATTAATATTCTGTCGCCAAAGCATGATTTTACTATTTTATGATGTACTAGCTGGATCGCCTCGCTTCGCGACGCTAGCTTGGTAGGGGCTTCCCGTAGTAACAATATACCCGCCGTCACCATAAGTGGAAGACCCCAGAATCTGGAGCTATCCAATCCATTACGACAATAACCGTTAGAAAAATTCGCTCAATGTGATTGAAACCTAATTTTTTTATTGGAATTTGACCATATGTACTCTATTACCATTTTTCCTGGAGAATACATACTGTCCTGAGTTTGACCACTACAGATACCTACCTCATTTACATGCAAAATATTGTTTTTGCAGCTCCAGCGGTCTCTGCACGGTATGACAATACCCCTAATGTAAGGGTTTGAGTATTTGAAAATTTGGCCTTTGATTTTATAAAAACCGGAAGTAAATTTTACCGAAAGTTTTGCCCTGAACCACTCCAGTCACAAATCTAATTTATGTACAAAATTTTGCATTTTGCCTTTTGACCTTGAAAAAACCGGAAGTAAATTTCACGCGGAGTTTAGCCCTATATTACACCATTTTAGTGCTCATTAATGTACACAATCTTGCGCCCGTACCCCGGGCGGATTTTGCAGCATTGAAGAAAATGCGTCAAATTTTGGGCATTTTTACATTTGACCTTTGAGCCTAAAAAACGGAAGTAAATTTCACCCGGAGTTTGGCATCAAATTACGCCATTTTCATACCTCCCTTATGTGCCAAATATCGCGTCTCTACCCCAAGGGTCTTTGCATGATTGGAGAAAACACGTTAAATTTTGGGCATTTTGACCTTTGACCCGAAAAAAACCGGAAGTAAGTTTCACCTGGAGTTTGGTTTTAAATTAGCTGATTTTTATACCTCACGTACGTGTCAAATTCCGCGCCTCTAGCCCTAGCGGTCTTTGCGTGAATAGAGAAAATACGTTAAATTTTGGCCATTTTGACCTTTGACCTTTGACCCTAAAAAACCCGGAAGTAAATTTTGCCCGGAGTTTGGCAAAAACTCCGCGCAGATGCATACCCAATCTATATGTAAAATATGGCGCCTGTAGCTTCAGCGGTTTTTTCAGGCATCGATGTCAAACAGACGGACAGACGGACCGACGGACAGACGAACGATTTTATAGTATACATTAGAAATGCTTGCAATAACTCATCAGTCGTCAAAATGTATTTTCCTATTGATTGGAAGAAATAAGTTGACGGTGTTGGCCTAGTGGTGTAGAGCTTATGTCTCTCTCCACAAGCCAGCCTGAGAACGACGGTTCAAATCTGCCACAAAAATGTCTTGATTTTCTCTTTGAAGGAATTTCCTTGCCTCTGAACTTGTGTATGCGCCGTATCTCCGTCATTAGCAGACATGCAAAAAATATTTTCTAAAATATTAAATATTTTTATATTTTAAAAAAAATATTAAAAATATTTAACAAAATAAATTGACTTATTGCAGAAAACCTGTAATTTCAGGCCAAATATTCATAAAAATCGCTGTACTTTAATAATGTTGATTCTGCTGACTACATAAAAATTAACAAATACATTAGTAAGCTATTTCCGCAACCCAGATCACAACAATTAGCGTATTGAATTTTCCTTTTTCATCGTTTTAAAAAAAAGTTTATTACATTTTAACTAAATAATTTATCGAAAAATTCCAAAGCAATTGCGGACAACATAGCTACAATAAGAATAATAACAAAATCACGATAGGCTGGACGGCACTCCGTTTCGAACAAGCATTAACAATTTTGGTTTTGAAATCATATTTTAACGTAACTTAAAACTTAAATCGAATGATTTGGTATAGAATAATGTGCAACACGTCAGTATTTGTACGTAAAAAGAAAGCAACAAAGCCCGTCGTCGTCTGAAACGATGAACTATTTGCCTAACTTTTATAACGATGATATTGTCAAAATTCAAGATTAACTAGGAGGCAGTCCTCTTTTGCTCCAATTAGACGGAATAAAGGGTCTAAATAAGATTGGAATAAAGCTACGTTGCATACATTACTGCTGTATCAATATCGTACAGTCAAGTTACTTGGTTTCTAATAAACTCATTGTCCATGCCCATATAAACATTAGTGGCATACAAGTTTCTATTTCCTATGAGCCGGAATTTAAAAAAAAAAACAATTAACCTAATGGAAGCGGGACATGTTCTCAAACTCTAGAGAACTTGTTGAAACACTTGAATCTCGGATTGATTCCTATTTCTAACATATCATTTTGTCAAAATGGCTTTGATTTTGTCTAGAAAATTAAGCGTATTTTTAGTAATCAGTTAAATATTGTCTAAAATAATAAATGTTTTAGTAATTATTTGGCCAGTTTTTAGTAAATATTTATAAAAAATATTTTGTAGGTTTTTACAAAATATTTTTTGCAAGTGTGGTCATTAGGCATACAGAGACAGCGGATATGGAAATTAGCAAAAGGTTACCCAATACCTTTGAGGAAATTTTAAAAACTGCACTCATTTGCATAGAGTCACCTGAGGTTATCAGGCGAAAATTACAGCTGTAACGCACATACGGTTGGTCTCCTCGGACTTTGTGTTTTATGCCCGCCAAACAACGGAATGTTACGAATTTATTGTCCCTGCTGAACAACATAATGCCAATGAACTCTTTATCCTTCCACATCCCTATCCTTCCTTACATGTTGACCATTCGATTTGCAGGAATGTTGAATAACGGTCCTTTAAATTTACCTTCCCATTATTAATTTGTTTTTGATTAATTATAATTCTTAATTATAGTTTGTTTAATGTTTATTAACCCATATTTAGTATTCACCTTTAATAGTACCCTATGCTGGTACTATTAAACATAAAGGTAAGAAGGCGACGCAAATTAAATAAAGAAATACGTCCCAGTAACTCAAGGAACGTTGAATAAGATTTTGGGTTTTGGTAAATTTAAGTTTTTTGAAAAGGTCACAAATGGTAATAAGGTATTAGTGCGATGAATTAGATCCAAATAATTGATGTCCAAAAAAATGAGTTCAATACTAAATGAAGAATACAAAAGAGAATAATGTCCAAATAAATGACATTCACCATAGTAATCACCCTTTTGCAAACACTAGTGGAGGATTTACAGTATTATTAAGTCAGTTATTAAGTAAGCTCTATACACTCGTATAAACGTGATCTAAATTACGTTTCATACCATGTTAATTGCAGATCTTGAACTTTACCATGGAATACGGATTGGAATAATAATAGTTGCAATTATATTAGTTTTACTTAAAAATCGTAGGATAAGTCTAAATTATTTATGTAGATGGAATTAGTAGGTATATGATATCTGGTAGCATTTGCACTAACTAGTATTGCTTTAATTTATTGAATTAGTTAATTAAAGTAAATGATGAATATCAGTATTTTGTCGTATTTCAATTTAAGCAAGTTCACTTAATTTTAATGTGTTTTATTTTTTAACCTAAACGCGAAAGCCTGTTAAGTGACCTGTAAAGTAAAACTAACTCAGCATATAATATAATAATAAACTATACTTAATCTTCTAGTGCTCCATAATGGCTATATTTAGAATCATTAAATTTAGTACAAAGGCAAAAAAAAATCGTTAACAAAATATAGAGTTCAGGAGTCCAAGGATTGTCTGTGGATGAGATTCAGGTGTTCTACCTAGGCTGTTCTCCAGAAAATGGAGTCACAAGCAGCAAGGAGCTTCTTTCAGAACAACTCTTTAATGATATGCCGTACAACTCGTCGGCCGAACCCTATTTTCTTATTTAAGAAATTTTTGTTGCTCCCTTAAGCATAAACAATTTCCGTTTTCTATTGGCTTATTGTCTTCAAATCGAAACTTAGTTTGGAAAACTTTGACAAAAAACTTATGCGAAAGTTCTCCAAAACGTCGAATTGTTTGCAATAAGATTTGCAAACAATCTGTTGTTTGTGACTAGGGAAAGGTGTCTGGTGACCAATGGTTGATTCCATAGCAGACTTCGTATTGGGTTTCTTCCTGTGTCTCACTCGTTTGGACTTTGATTTCAGCTCTGCCATACTCCTATTGGGCAAATTTGAAATTGGTAAAAATAACACAAGGCCTTCCAAGCCCGAATTAACAATGGGTGGAATTGTGCCCATAATAATGTAATCCAATTTGTAAAATGTTTTGAGAAAGTTAGGTTTGAAGATTTACCCATGCGGAAAGCAGAATAATTTGCAGAATGGAATGCCCAATTTTCTTTCAAATTATACCAAGAGATTTGACGGAAGCGTGAGTGAGGGTTCAGCTCACATCCTGAATTTTGTTTTGTGAGAGTTACCTATTCACTTCTGTCTGTTCTTAAACCCTTTCTTGAAACTTGTTTGAAATCTACTGCTTGTGTGTTGTACATGCTTTGCAATACCTTCCCCCTCTCATTTGCATTAAAACGGAATATTCCAAATTCCATTCTGCGCAAATTGGAATTTGCTGGAATTTATGACTCTTCAAAGCAAGCTAAATTTTAGTTTAAGAAAAGCGAATCTAGCAACAATGAGCATAACAACTATTTTCGTAAACAAATTGAGGCATGTAATCCTACTTACCAGTAGTGCCTTAGGTACGAGCTACGGCTTCGAAATTGTACCGAAAACATGTATAAGACAAAATTTATTTTGATATAGTGAGGATTCGCACTACTCAAAATTTCCAAGCTTGTCTTTTGGAAACCAAAACTTTAAATTCGTATTCCATTTCTTTATATCGTAAAACTTGTTTTACAAGTTTTACGTGGTTTCCCCTCCTAGAATTTTCAGAGATCGTTGCATTCAAGCCTTGGCTAACAATGGTCTTTCATTTAAAATCTATCTATAAAAATCAACTACTAAAGTATAATTGAGCTGTCAATGCTTGTTTGTATTTTTTAGTATAATACGTGAATTAGATCACTTTAAATAAATTCAAACCTCAATACATTTCTTTGTAGCTGCTTTGTCTGAAAAGCGGAGTTTCGATACGGTGCCATAGATAAAACGTCAAAAAATAACTTAGACAGAGCTAACCCAAACATCATTTTAATTTTAGTTTTTAGAAACAGAAAGGTAAGCAGTTCTAGTTTATAAACGTGTACCCAACTTATCTTAATTTCTAGTAGTTATAAACACAGTGTCACAATTTTTGTGTTTAATTAGTGAACTATCTACTAAATGTAATTGAACTATCGATGCTTGTTGGGATATGTTAGTATACAACGTCAAATAGATCAATTAGATCTTTGTGTTAATTCAAATCCTTAAACATTTGTCTTTAACCTGAACGGCTGAATAGCCTAATTTTGATTCGATCTCTACGTAAGCTAGATATAACCTGAAAAATATAGGACTTGGCAGGGCTAATCCAAACATCGTTGAAATTTTTGCAGAAAGGAATATTGAGAGTTTCAAGTTTAAGTTGCTAAAGGTGTACAAAATTTGCATTGATTTTCAATAACCACAAGAACTGTATCACAATGTTTTGTTAAAACTCAACGTTTTGTTACGTTCAATGGTTCAACGTTCAATGTTTTGTTAGTTTTTAGCAACAGAATACAGCAAGCTTCATGTTTAAGTGAATAAAGATGTACCAAACATTATTTTCAATAGCCACAAACACAGTATCAATTGGTTTCGTTAAAATGCGTGAACCTACGCTCTACAGCGTTCAATAAATTAGTATTAAAAGTAAAAACAACATATTTCTTAATTTACACAATTCGTATCATAATCAAATACAAATGTAGTAAAAAATTCTGAATTATTCTAAAATTTATTGGGAAAACACTTATTCCGTCTTTTTAACTATGAGAATTGAAGTGTTAAAATTGTCTGCAGTAATAATATTTAACTCTAATTTAAATAAATGCACAATCAATGTACTATTTTTTTAGTTCTATGAAGCATAAGGCGGTTCATTTACTGTATATTAAATTATTCAGAAACTAAATTACAGTCTGTTCTCTACTCTACTTTTTTATTTTGTTGGTGTGCAACCCCTTTTTTTTAGAAATATTTTTATTAAATAAGAATGTCACACAACTACTGTGTTTCATAGCAAAATTTTCGCCACTTTCTCAATGAATAAAATAATGGTAAAATTTAAAATTGGTAAAAATGTGTAAATGGTAATGGTAAAATAATTCAAAATTAATAGTAATGCTTGCTTGCTAGTAGGCCATAATAGAACTTCACCTACTACCTTCCAATACAAAAGTTAAAGTCGCAAAACACTCCCACGTCCAACTTAAGTGCAATTGAAAGAAGATTTATGTAAAATACAATATGATAAATAGTTATGTATAATGAGAATAATTTGTCTAATTTTTACTTATCACCAATTGCGTTAAACATAATTGGTTTTATAAGAACGCGTATATTCATAATAAACACATGCATTAACAAATCCATCAAAATAAAACCAAGTTTTCGGGGCTCACGGCTTGGATTTTATAGACAAAGGTTACTGTAGTTAACGATAATGCTTTTTTTTTAAATTCCATTCAGAAGTTATGAAATAAGACTTTATGCTCATCATCGCTTGCAAAAACTTCAAGGGTGATATGCAGTTATATGGAAAAATGAAAACTTGTAAAATAATTTTAAAATTTATTTCTGTAGACAATTTCTACATACTTTGTAGAATTAATAAATAGAATAAAAATACCTCACTTGAAAGAAAGCACTTCTTATAAATATTGAACCGTTTACCTACAATTACCCAGAAGCTTCCCCTAAAATAAAATAATTTTAATTTTACTAAAAATACAAATATCGACTTAGATTTGATAAGAACAAAAAAATTAATGTAAAAAAAACACCTAATAGCTACTTTGTAGTTAAGAAAATAATTGACATGAATGCCTGATGCTTTGCTTGCTTGCTTGACAGTATTAATAATATTAGCATTGCCAATGACTGCAGCCTGTAATTTTGTAATAATTTATCTTGAAAATATGACGTACGATAATTCAACGATTATTATAACTTTCTCCTTAAAACTTCATTTTTGGCATATTGTGAACCCCTAGCGACCAAGATGTTGTCAACAACAAGAAAACAAGTCACTGGACAATATTTTCAAAGCCAACGCTTGTTTTTTTTTAACTTCGATCTTAACTTTTTTAATTAATTAAATGTGGCAATTCTGCATATTGACGTTGAATTGCAATTATCATAAAGAAGGAAGTAAGCCCCCGCCCGCAACTCTTTAGTTGCGACGCTGTTTTGCGAGTTAATAACGCGACTTTAGTTATGTTGGCCTCTTCCTTGTTTTGGTACTATCTTTTGTTTGCATCGTTTCCTTTCTGTTGGGCGTGTGTTATTGCATCTTCAAGTATGTCATGTAAGTTAAGTTACCTTCGTTCTCAACCGCTTGAATAGGCTAAATTGCTTTGTAATTTCAAAATTTCCAAATCTTTTGATATTTACAGCAGGAGAGCGGGAAATCATCAGGAATGAGCCCTTACCTCCCTGGAGACGACAACCTCTAGGAAACGGCGCAGAACGTTGAGAAGTGCGCCTCTGCGCCTGCACCGCCAGAAGTTCTTGGCCAAAGCTCTGCTAGTGACCCCTTTGACCCGCCGGAAATGGACCTCGCCAAGAAATGTGCCTGCAGCGCAGGCGTAGAAGCGTCAAACGTTCAGATCCTTCCGGAGTCTCTCAGCGGCACCACTCCACGGAAGGCCAGTGTCAACCGTGACCCGCCTCCAGTGGGCCATTATGGCGGGGCCATTTGCGGTGAAGGCCGATACTGGGGCATGCGCCACTTTGACCTCAAAATGAAGACAGAGGGTGACTTCCTGGAGCATGATGTACAAGCACCTCGTCAACTGGGCCTGAAGGAACGAGTGTCGTTCAGTCTTCGGAACCACGCACCGCCGCCACCGCCAAAGCGGGTCAATGATATGCCGGTCTACGAGGGTGGCATGAGCATTAAGTCATCTTTTGGCAACGGCCTAAGTGCAACGGTGAAGGCTCCGCGAGCCACGGTTTTCGATGGTCAGTATCCGCGAGTGTCGGCGGTGGAGGGTAATTGAGAATAAGAAGCGCTATTCGACGTTGTTTGTATCCATCTCAAGGGACAGTGATTTTTGGATCTTTTACCGTGCTAAATTTTATTAAAACAAAATTTTGAAAACAGTTTTAGTTGGCTCAAATAAATTTAAGCAGCGTCCTCAAACGTAAATTTTTTGTTCGACATTTCACGATTTATTGCATTTTTTAGTTATGAAGAGTAAATTATTTTAATCATCCTCTATTTATGTTTTGATTATAATTAAATTATGATTCTATTTACGTAAATTATTATTTCATTGAATAGTTCCAGTGGAAATAGGCTCAAAACCTTCAAAACATTACAGATCTCTCAACGCAAAGTTCAATAACCTTGGGAGCATTTGTACAAGCTTTTGTACAAAACCATTTTTGTTGTTAAGTCGACTAAAATTAAAACAAAATAAAAAGTTTGATTTTCTATAAACTTTTGTTTCTGAAAACGGATTTTTTTAAACATTGTTTTTTTTTTAATTGGGATCAACTTTTTTAATATTTTTAAACACTAATTGAGTTAATTAATCAAAATTTTACAAGTATAAAATAAATGGGGCAATACTGTTTTGGGAGCCAAGAGTGCAATTACTATGCAGCAAAAGGAGAAGAAGCCTTGGGTTTCCTCGTTTTCGTCGTCGGCGTTTTTGCAACCTCTCGTATATGTTATAGAACGTAAGTCTAATTTTGGCTCTTTGGTTTATCGGTGGTGTTTTGGACATGTCAATTTTTGATTGGTGTAGGGCAAGGGCGGCAGCCGAGCTCTTGTGGCGAGTCGGAGACGTCAGCCGTGGCATTGGCCACATTCCACACCTCGCCGGGGGGCGCTAAGGAAAGGATGCGCAGAGCCATTGGCGCAGAGAACTTCCCAATTGTACTCGTTCTCTTTGTCAAATCTCTTATGGTAATCTCAGGTGAAATTAAGGTTTATTCCTTATTAATTGGGCTTAATTAACGTTTAGTTAAAGGAAGTTACTCCGCCTTCAGATGGAAAGGCCGTGAGCAGATTCTGGAAAGAAGACATCAAGGTGATGCGAGACTACAACAAAACACATGTCGGAAGGCACGTTTGTTTGCGATTTCATTTTTTTGAAAATTAAAAATTGGCCTGAATACTATATGATTAAACAGTAAGCAAGCGATGCTGGAAGATGTCGGCAGTCAAAACGCTGAATTAAAACGCACCAAAGACGCTGTTTTCTTAAGATACTCCACCGCCCAATGGGAGTAATGGTTCGCTAATTGGTTCTGCTAAAGAGAAACTGAACGTATCCGGTAGAAGACCGGACCGCGACAAAACGCGACTAAATGTTCTCTGCGCATACGCTCTTCAAGAAACGAGCGCTTCAAAAACGAGTCCACGTGTATTTTGTTCAAAAAATTAAAAAAAAATGCACTAAACTTCTTTTTGAATTGTTTTGTGAGGTTGGTTTTGGTTTTTATTAAATCAATCGTAGTGCAATGATATAAATTTTTTATCTAAATTAGTTTGAGCACGAACACGCCTTTTGGACCTTGTCCAGCTTGTTGGCGTGTTTTTAATTGAGGCCAACGGTCGTAGGCGGGGCCAGGCCAAGCGCTTCCGTAAAGCTCCAGAATATGACCTCCAAGGTCAGTGACCCCATTTTCTCGGGAATCCGTCACCTGAGACGAAAGCAATTAGCATACGACTTCTTAAGGTCCCTTGAAGTACCCCTCGTTGCACTCTAGGCTTCTGAGCTGGCATTGTCATAGATTGAGCGGTTGCATGTCTATACCGGGAAATCCAAAACCGAAAACGACAAAGACCTTAACCAAGAACAATCAAAACCGAGAAAACCAAAATCATGGATTTGGGTTGTTCTCTGGTTTGGTTTTCTCGGTTTTGGTTTGTTGAGTTATGGTTTTCTCAGTTATAGTCAATCTCGGTTTTGGTTATCTCAGTTCTAGTTTTCTCAGTTATGGTCATTCTTGGTTTTGGTTGTCTCGGTGTAGGTTTGTTCAGTTCCGGTTTTCTCAGTTATGGTCCTTCTTGGTTTTGGTTGTCTCGGTTTAGGTTTGATCAGTTCCGGTTTTCTCAGTTATGGTCATTCTTGGTTTTGGTTTTCTCGGTTTTGGTTTGTTGAGTTCTGGTTTTTTCAGTTATTGTCAATCTCGTTTGTGGTCATTCTTGGTTTTGGTTGTCTCGGTGTAGGTTTGTTCAGTTCCGGTTTTCTCAGTTATGGTCATTCTTGGTTTTGGTTGTCTCGGCGTAGGTTTGTTCAGTTCCGGTTTTCTCAGTTATGGTCATTCTCGGTTTTGGTTGTCTCGGCGTAGGT
>JAQFYP010001461.1:0-15513 GCA_034694865.1 Bilobella braunerae
GCCTCTGGATTGGCTATGGAAGGGACGAAAAGTGAGAGTTCATCGAAATGGAAGTGGGAAACTTTTGGAAGGTTTTGATTATGTTTTCAAATGAAAAGAGAGAGAACCTTGGGTTTCCTCCCCTCTCAAAGGAAGAGTCTATGTGGCGCATCCCGGTTCTCTTCCGTTATGAAGGAGATTGTTTTTATTTTGAAATTTAATCGTATTTTTGAAATACGATTGGAGTTTTAGAATGCAATTCCAGTTTTGAGGTGCATTTGCTACGAATGCACAAATAAGAAAAATAAGAGAATTACAGTGGAAAATTATTTAATTTATCATGAAAGTATTTGTTTTATGCAGTATTCTGTCCTAGTGTTATCGCATCTGAGCTTCTTTCTACAGTCATAAACGGAAAACTAAAATTTAGCAAAAATTGGAGATACTTTGAGCGCATATGCTGTTAGTTCATTTAAAAAGTATATAAAGAAGCAATGCCTTGGGATGATTATCACTGCGTAACAAAGACACAGTTGCAATACAAAGTAATTACTACAACTGATATTTTTACTAGTATACAAATTCACAAGCATATTAGTAAATAGCTAAGTGCAAATACTTACATTTCAAGAAAAAATAATGCACTACATTGAAAAAAGTTTACTCGCATTCTTCTTGGCGAACATATTAGGTGTAGATGTTGATAGCGCCTTAACATCGTTGCCAGTCGAAACAATATCAACAACATATAATATTCTGGGGTTTTCTGAGCAATCTTCTGTAGACGATTGGTTGAAGCGCTTTGAAATTGAAGGCGGCGCAGTTGCAGAATACTTGGATTCTCTTGCGACAAAAAAGTACAATAAAGCTGTTTCAACAATAGAAGATGACACAAAACCTCAAGCAGATGTATTGCAGGCGACACCAATTGTTATGCTTGTAACATTCGGGGCTACAACGGGGAGATACCTTGAGGCTGCAAACAAGCTGGCCAAAACCGGATACAAAATCACAATTTACTATATCATCGATCCCTTCAACGCTAAGCTTAACGCATCCGTTGCCTGCAACGACATTTTAAACGCTTTGCCGGCTTCAGTTCAAGTTTTTCGATATGTTCGGAAATTTGACGATTACAAAGAAAACGTATACGAGACATAGTAAGAAATTACAAATTCTGTATACTACTATTCTAGTTTGTTCTAACTTTTTTAAATTTGTAGTGAGCGCATTGTCGACAACATTGGCGCTGCGAATCCCCACAACAGTGCATCCTACGTTGCTGAATTAGCGTTGTAAGTTATATTAATTTTATTCCACGTGTTTTGTGTTGAAACAAATTATTTTCAGGAAGGGTGTATACAGCATGAATTCAAATCAAGACCGTGAATTTTTTGAAAACTTGGCTGAATATGCCTAGTGAGTTCTCATGCCGAACTTTAAAATAGGCTTTACTTCAATTTGTAACATATGTATCAAATTTTAAAATTTAGCAGACGATCAGAAAGTATGAAAGTTGGACACGGGAGATGCGTTACTACACTATATTATAAAACCTTGTAAGATACTATTTAAAGTTGGAATGAAACTTCTGTTTCTACTCCTAATATAACTTGAACTAGGTGTGATTTTCGTTAAATATATAGGTACTTATGTTGAAACGTATTTCTCTGCAAAACTTTAGCTTATTGGAGAAAAAGCTAAAAATCTAAAACACAAATGTTGACGAAAATGTTTTACTTTAGAGAAAGCGCTCCATATATCATTGAAGCTATAGTTGCACAAGACAATACTTTGAGTTTGGTGATGAAGAATTGTATCCAAAATTTGGAAGAAATGGAAAAGAAGCCGCAAACATGCATTTCTAATGGAGCACCAAGTTTCGCAAATTCTTTAGGTGGATGGAAAATGCTGAAATCGTTCCAGCATGGCATAATAATTTCAATTGGTTGGTTCACACCAGAAGCTAGCAAGTGTGACTTAGACAAATTTAAAACCTCTTTGCTCTTCTTCAAAGTACCACTTTCTACAAAAGAACTAGTGGAGCATCCAGAAAAATCAACATTTTTGAAAGCGCTGACATGGCAATTTGAAAAAGGAGAAATTGGAAAAACTGACGAAGCACAAACTATGTTGAAAAAATTGTTGCATATGGAAAACAATGGGAAAAGATTTGCGGAGTTTAATGCGGCAGGAGAAATTATCGAGTAAAATATAAATCTCAAATTTGGCTTGTGCGTAGTTATTAAAATGTGCCAAATAAATTGTCAAAACCAAATTTTCAAAACTTTTCTTTCTAATAATGTAGCACTATTTAGAAAATTGACTTCTCAGTAGCTAGTACACAAACAAAACAAAAATTTTATTAAAATGCGGGAAGTGGGAATTTATTTATAAATTCTGCAATATGTCATGATTAATGGGCATTGGGACATTTTGGCTATAATTATAGTTCCGTTTTAATAATAACTTAATCTTTAAACCCATTCGGTTGTAAAATGCTATTCAGTATTATCAAAATTTACTTGTGATTAGTAGACTACACATTTATCATTACGATTTATCGTCTATTTTGAGGTGTCTTAGTTTCGCTTCCCGTAAATCCATCAATTACCTAGAAACCTTGCAGCTTTTAAAAAAATTAATTAATTTGTAATATAACACTATGTAAACGGCTATCAACTTTTAGTTTTTAATGGTTTTTAGTCTTGTGCGGGACACTATACAGTCAAAATTGAAAATCAAGATCACTTAGCTCACTCTTCACTGGCCTGTTTTGTTTGAAATAGTTTTTGTTCTTAATATGTTTTATCTCGGACTTATCTTTGCTATAAAATCGTTGTCTGTGTGTCTGTCACCAATGCCTGAAAAAAGGCATGTATCCTGGAGCTACAGACTTCATATTTTACACAACTATGGAGTATGGGGTTGTTTTGTACAAAAATCGGTACAAAATTTTTTTCCGTTTGTTTTCAAGTTCAAAGGTCAAATGTAATTATATCCAAAATTTTAGCATGTTCTGTAACATGCTGCAAAGACAGATAAATTTAAAGGCACCCAATTCTGCACATAAATTATGTTAGTAACTGTGGTGATTTAGGGTAAAATTCCGGACAAAATATACTTCCAGATTTGTCAATTGTCAAAATGGCCAGAATTTGTCGAGAAAGATAGTAATATGGATGAGGCGATGGAAGAGGCGATGGAGTAAAAAATCGAAATGTACAAAGGTTTCCAAAAAAAATAATATTTCGTCGAGAGATTAAGTTATTTAGGTGAGGCGATGAGGGATGAATCTTGTGCGATGAGGCGATGAATCGGATATTACAAACTTAAGGCCAAATTACCAAAAAAAATTCAATGAACGTTTAGCAGATCCGATTTCTCTCTACCTTGATTAAGAAAGCTTACATCCAGTCGCTTCTAAGTGCATTAGTAACTTTAAATTATATCAATTAGCGTGGTGCACATTATCGACTTATTATGTGATGAAGCAAGGACCTCGCAAGAATGGCTCCAAAGTAACAAAGTAACAGCGAAAATTAGTTTGAATTTAAAAGATCTCCTGAAAGGAATAGATGTCCTAAATACACGTCGAGCTCAGCGCACTCCTTCGCAACTATTGAATTGTTACATGACAGCGGCCAAGTCACTATGTCGGTTCAAGTTGTCGTGTTTTTACAAGCTTTGCGGAGACGTAAAGTTTGGGTAAACGCTGGAACACATAAATTTAATTTTTGCTAAAATTGCTTTGAAACATCTGCAAGCTGGATCGACCAGTATTTCTGCTCAAAGAATCGAAAATAGTACTAATTATACCAACAGACCACGCCCATTTAGAGTGGTTTTTCATAACAGTGGTGAGTGGACCAATTTTTTGAGAGCCCGGGCAAAATTTAAAGGTTCAAAATTTGTCGTAAATCAAGATTTGTCATTTCGGGATAGTATCTTGTGTTCCATGGCTAAACCGAACTATACGAAGACGAAGACGCGTAGTCCGCGGGGTTAGGACCCTTGTCCTAGCTTGGGTAGGTGCCGAGATAGAATCTCGGCAGCCGCACAAACAGTGAGTGGTGTGGTAGTGGTGAGTGGAAGCGTGCAGTGGTTGCGGTTGTGGAGGTTGGGGTGGGCTTGAGCCCGTATGCGTAGCGCGCTGATCGGCCTCTGCCTGTAGCAGAGGCTCCTCGGTTGTCAACCCCATGATCAGTATTCAGCAGAAAGCCCTTCGCCTCACACCCAGAGTACAAAACACAAAAGTGACCCAGAGTGTTTAGCTTAAGAAGGATGAGTCAAAACTAAGGAGTTTCTTTTCTTTATTATAAATACCTTTGAGAGGGTTGAATCGGCCAATAAAATCCTTTTTCTAAATTATATACAACGTGAATTTGTATATATCTCATACACGTGTATTTTACTTTCGATATAAATTAATCATTGAATTGGCCATGGCTCAAAACTTATAAAGAATTCTTATCAATTATCTATTATAATTACGTTACGAATGTTTATATTTTTTATGTTAGGTTAAGATAACCAATTTTGGCAAATATAATACCAATCTCATCGAAAATTTCTGATACTGAAATAAGTAGTTGGTAAATTTAAAACTTTAAAAATTTGATATTGAGATGTCGAGTTGTGAGATACAAATATTAAAACTAAGTTACTTAGGTCGCTAATTGAGATTGGTTTTAATATCCCATTGTTAATTTGCTGTGCCCACTGTTAATCACATTTAATTTAGAATTTCCCATTTCCCCAAGTTTTTGAACATTCGCTGACGACAAATCGATAGTTAATGGTCAAATTGAGCTAATATTAGCTCTCAATACTAACGAGGCTGATAATGAATCTTGGTTTTGAGGTCTTCGCGGTGTATTTATAATTCACAGCACATATTAAATCAATTTCCCACGCACTTAATATAAAATTTGAGACTTCTGAACTTTGTAATTAATTTTGAGTTAAGAGTATAGATACACGTAATTCAATTAAGATAAAAAAAATGCACAACTGAACGATTGTGTATGACAATTCTAACTTTAAAGTTAAATGTTCCACGACAATCCGTCTGAAAATTGCTTTCGAACGATAACACACATGCCTGTCTGGTATGGCGACACTTAGGAATGATTTTTAAGTGTTTATTTTTAAAAAATCTGAAACTGCGGTGGTGAATTAAGCATGTGAAATAATGATTTTTAAAAATAGTTTCCCTTCGCACTACTCAAAAATAGACTAACTATTCAGAAAACTAAAGAGAATTTTGTGAATTTCATATGAGATTTGCTCTCAAAATTTCAGGTTTCCTCTTATCTCTTCTCTTGTGCTATTTTGGATTGAAAATGAGAGAGGAGAAACTTGAGAGAAAATGAAAATCGAAGGTGCAAATCTCATAAGATTACACCACATTTCTCTCTAAATATCCGTCTAGAATCTTTAAATTTGAGTAGTGCAAAGGCACACTATTTTGTAAAATCATCATTTTGCCTATATAATTTAATATCAGAGTTTCAAATTTTTCAAAAATAAACACCTGAGAGGCACTCCTGGTTAGTATGTCACCGGCAACATCTACAACAACATTTCCGAAATTTTACTGTAACAGCACAATGTCCTTTTAAAATGCTTTCGAAAGGTATCACACATGAATATGTGGTATTGGAATGGCGACATTTTGTCATCGGCGACATCTACGGCGACATTTCCGACGTTTTACTATAGCAGCGCAATGTGGTTTTAAAATACTTTCGAACGATACCACACATGCTTATGTGGTATTGGAATGGCGACATTCTGTCATCGGCGACATCTACAGCGACATTTCCGACTTTTTACTAAAGCAGCGCAATCTGGTTTAAAAATGCTTTTGAACAATACAATACATGCTTATGTGGTATTGGAATGGCGACATTTCGTCATCGGCGACATCTACGGCGACATTTCTGACGTTTTACTGTAGCAGCGCAATGTGGTTTTAAAATGCTTTCAAACAATACCACACATGCTTATGTGGTATTGGAATGGCGACATTTTGTCATCGGCGACATCTACGGCGACATTTCCGACGTTTTACTATAACAGCGCAATGTGGTTTTCAAATACTGGAAAATGACGCAATTTTTTAATGAAACATTTAAAAAAGGCTTATAAAATACGTAAGGCCCTTTTTGTTTAAATTGAATATAAAAATAGTAAGACAATAGTAAGTAATGCAATAGTAAGTAGTGCCATGCAACTAATATAAATTTTACGGTAACAATGCTAAATAATTAAATAGGTGCCAAACCTCCAATATTAAATTTACCGTAAGAATGGCAAGTCAAGGCGCCGAGTCTCTAATCTGAAATTTACTTTTAAAATGGTAAGTCATTAAATAGGTGCGGCATTTTTTGGGCAATTTAAAAAAAATTCAAATAGGCATACCCAAAGCTGTTTCCTGGCGATTTTAGTACCCGGCCTTAGTTCGTAGCAGAGTAATTTAAATTCACCGCTGGAATTGTCTGCTTTTATTGCTGTACTTTTTTCTATCCGCTGTGTATCTGTACCGGTTACACAAAAACACCTTTCCACGAGACTCCTACTTCTCGCTCAGTTTCACAAATGCGCATTCAAAACTTATTATCTGAAGAATAAACACAAAAACAATTCTCTATTATGTTTGAATTAGTTGACACTTGACCATTTCCCATTATATAAATGACAAATCTAAAACCAAAACACGGGTTTTCAGGTTGTTGGTAAAAAATATTAGAAAGTATATCACAGTTTTTAATAGCTACCAATAATAAATAAATGAAATTATATTTAAAAGGCCTACGGCCCGTAGCCAGAGATGTTAGGGTCCTTGTCCTAGCTTGAGTAGGTGCCGAGAACGAATCTCGACACGAGAATAGTCAAAAAGTGGTGGTGCGGCATTGGCGAGTGGAAGCGTGAAAAGTTGCGGTCGTGGAGGGTGGACTTGGGCCCGTACGCGTAGGATGGTGTTCGGTCTCTGCCTAAGCACATGCTCCTCGGAGGTCAAGTTCATGTGGCGAAATTGTCACACAGTGACGCAGAGCATAAGAGTGAGTTGTTGAGGTCTCTGGAGTAAGAGGCCCTGGCCATCGCAGTGGATAACACTGCCAACCTTACTTTTTGCTCTGCTCGTCACATTCACTGTTCAGCAGATAGCCATTGACTCACTCCTCAGAACTTCCGAGTCAACTGACAGGCCGAGACCATCCTCCCCCACTCACTAGCACAAGAAATCGTGTTTGTTTGTAGAATTGACAATTTTCAACTCTAATTGTAGTTAAAAGGCGCCATCTAGTGTCGTTTTTCCAAACTAAATTTTCAAAAAGTTAAGTTTCTGACTTAAAAACGTCTTGTTAAAAAAATCCTTTCTTTGATTAGTTTTTCTGTCGTTTCCTTGCAGTGAGGCTTTATCAATAGAGCAAACAACATTTAAATTCTATTTTCTAAAAATCTGTGCAGATTTCACGGGAAATCGTTTTCATTCCCTACCTATTTAGTGAAATAAAGTGTTTAAAGCCCTCAAAAATCAAATTCAGCGATTTCCAACGATTCATTTTCGTTGTACATTTTCTAAACTTTCATTTTAGAATTCTCAACTTCGAGAATTGGCACAATGTTGAACAGGCCACATAGGCAAATGTCAAAGAGGAAGGAAACATAAATTTAAAGGCAGTTATCTACAAGGCGTTCAAGTTTTCCTGCATTTATTAGTCTTATTCATAATTCTACACCTCTATAGCACATTTTTTGGTTTTTTTTTTTATCCGAGCAACACAAATTACGCACAAGAAATATTTTCCCATAGAGTAAGCAGCATGTTGTAGACCTACAAGCAATAGCAGTTGTGGAAGATAGAGGCTTCCAACAATCTAGAATTATTATCATTAAGTTAGTTCAGTAGATTAAGGTGTAAATTAGATTTTAAATTAGATTGACGAAAACTACGTTTGCAAACGAAGGTACTAATAATGTATACAAACCCACTTGCAAATTTGGTTAGAAACTTTATGGAAACTGACTTATCATCGAAGCATTTGATTGCTTCTATCTTGCTGGTCATCAACTTTGTGCCAAATGCTTCTTCAATTGATAGCGTTCCGCCTGGAATTGTAATTGGAAGGATTTTGTTTCCGGGCTTGTCCAAACGATTTACCATTTCTGGAACATTCCTGCTGCGAATCCGATTAGGCGTGTCTCCGCGCAACCAAGGTCGAATAATTTTGAGCAAAGCATCGAACACTACTCCGGCGTTGATCAAATGAACTTGATGAAGCCGCATTGGAAACATTTTCTATTTCAAATGGTTGCAAATTTTTAGACCTTTACTATACTACAAGTAAGTTTTAATTCACAATGTACCGTCCAGAATATAAACACACAAATTTTTAATTATTGTTTCATATTTTGATCAGTTGTTGTAATGTAGTTTAGGTTTTGTAATTGCAAAGGAACCAACGTGCGAAAAATTTGTAACCCTGTTTTTTTTAGTTCAACAGTTGTGTTATGCAATTCTGCTGTATTTAATTAAGCACACAACTGTTTAAGTATCTATTTAAGTTGAATAGTGTTAACAATAATGCGAAAGTAATTAGGGTGGTTAATAGTGTTTGGAATGGTTTCTCTGTAACAATAACACTCAAAATAAACAATAATACAATACACATATGGGTTTAGACTTTCTAATTCTTAAAAAATTTCAAACCGGGATGTTGTGTAATATTAGTAAATTAGAAAGGTTTTGAGGTAAAATTAAAATACCATTGGCAACTTCTAGTTTAGTATGCACATATACTAGTGACTTACCAAAACAACATTGAGAAGCGTTTTGAGTTCGCTGGTGCTTCGCGCCAATTTCCAAATTTCCAATGGTAAGCGTTTTGTATTGTTCGTTTCCATGAACACTTGACCCAGACCCTCCATGTCAATTATTGCAGTAGCCCCGTGTGCCTGCGTATTTGCCTCTGAAAAGAGAACTTCAAACTGGAATAGGAGAGCCATTTGTAACTCCTCAATTGTAACTCCCTTTGTGTTCAATCTGGTAATAATGACCAATATTGCAGACGTGTCTTCAAATTGATGGCTAAGTACTTGGATCAATCCAGTATTAAAGGCAGCTTGATAAAATGATTGAACCATTTTATTAAAAAATTGTTTTGTGACATGTATGTATGTATGTTAATGGAGGGGGTATTTCTACCCACACCGCTCAGGCCACAATCGGGCCCATTGCAGTAACTCCATGAAAACGTTTCGTGACATAACGGATACACTATTATAGTAGTCAATGAATGCTTGTATGGTTAATTTAGGGTGGTATTTCTTGGAACGGACCATTCTATATAAAAAATCATCGTCCAAACGTGGAGTCAACTCAAAAAGTTTCATGTTACCTAAAAGTTGGGAGAAAATGAAATATTGTTCATAGCCTAAAATTCCTATATTAATTTGTATGTATAAAATTACTGTTTTTGGTAGCCATTTTTTGCGGGAAAAATAAAATAGCTCATTTTCAATTAAAAAGCGTGTAACAAAAAAACCAAAACTGCAATTAAAATATTCTTCTCCTAGGACGGAGTTTAGGAGTTTTGAAATGCAGGAAAAGTATCTGGTCAATACGTTGTATAGAAATGAGTGCAGTACTCACCAATAACCCTCTTAACAATTTCCATAACTTTGATTATTGCTTCAATTTCTTCTGTTGAATCAACAACATAATCATTTTTGTATGTCACCTGCAACAAATACCTCACAATTAATTTTGATTTCTGAAAAAAAAATTTGTCGAGCAATGTACTTTGTCTTCTTCCTGAGTGCTGGTAGTCTTCAACTCTATTTTAACATTTTCAATTTCAAATGCATTGATACTGGTTATTACAAACGCTAGAAGAGCGCAAAAGCTTACAACCACGATTTTAATTTGTAGTGACTTCCTTGTGAACTGCATTGTTAATAATTTCAATCAAACAAACTTAAACCAGATGGCGAACAAATGTAATTTTAATAAAATTTTATTGAACTGAAATACAAATACTCTACTCTTATCACAATTTATATCAAGTTTACAAGCATTAAATATGCACGGCTTTTTTTATAAACATTTCTTATGGAATCAATCTTGGTCCGATTGTAATACTCTAGCTTTAACTTCATTAACCCAAAATATTCCCGAGTGTTTTTTTGTTACAAAATGTTACTTTAGTTTTTTGTGACCTTCAATTTTGAATTTAAAAATTTGAACTTTAACATAACAACTTTATACAAATAGATTGAGCTCTGCCAACTGGAGCCGAATCATGGCCAATGGTAGCCTAAGAAAAAAGCTGTGACGATTAAAACTAAATGGGAATTTAAGGCAATTTAAAATATCAATACCATAAAATTCAAAAAAAAAAAAATACGATCAAAGGCAAATAGAAAGAAAATGGCGCAAGTAATTCTAAATTCTTTATGGCTGAGTACCTTGAGTTTATAGATATCCCACTACATTGTTTTTTTTTTGAATTATTGTCATATTCTTAAAAGTTTTGTTTGAAAATTGTGTTACTTTGATATTAAGTTCTGGTTCAAAATAAGGTAGAATGGATGGTTTCCTTATTGTTTCAAGAGTCATCAGGAAATGTAATTCCTATTGTAACTGAAACATTTAAAATTCTAAGATTTTGCCTAGCATGCTGTCTTGAAAGATTAGGCAACCTATCAATTACACTTTTTCTGCTATTGCAACTTACTAGAGTAAAAATTGTTCGAAAATTAACAAATAGAAAAAAATCTCTGACAAAAGTGACGACAACGAAATTTGAAAACTTTAAAAAAAATAATTCTGATGTCACGTCAAACCGGTGCAAAACTAGTTATAATTGAATGAAAATTTCGCCTGAATTTTTCTCGCTCTGCTTTAATGTTAATTTCTTTTTTTATAATTTCTTACAAATAAGAATTTACTTAAATTACATGACATGCGAGTTGGTCTAGTGTTTAAAAGCTTCTATCTTTCTCCGCTAGCCAGCCTGTGAACATGTCTTTGAAGTGAACATGTTCAATAGAATTTTTCACCCGTAAAAAGTATTTGCTATTTTTCTTTTAAAGGAATTGCCTAGCCTCTGACCTTGTGTATGCCCGCATCTTCGTAAATTGGCTGCATAATCAGAAGATACATGCATGCATATCACTACACACTCTCTCACACCCAGGCCCTTAGCGGGAATGTCAATTACCGCTCTTTTTCCATTAGTTAGATTTCAACACATTCTTAAATTCTGAAACCAAATCTTCTATTTTTCTCCGCTAGCCAGCCTGCGAACGTAGGTTCCAATTCTCCGAGTTTCAAAAGTCTTCGCTATTCATTTTCCCTTTAAAGAATCGCCTATCCTCTGACCTTGTGTATGCCCGCATTTTCGTGAGTAGACTACACAATCAGTGGATATAAAAATTCTCCGATAAGGTTCCCCAGTAGCCTTGACATAGTTATAAGACTATGCTCATTTGCATACATGCATGCATATCCCTACACACTCTCTCTCAGGGTCGCAGAGGGAACCGGCAGGGCCATTCGACGTGGTGGGTACTGCAGTGGCGCAGATGGTGACCTACAACTGACGATTACACAATGTGGACAATACCGGCATCTGAAGCGGTAGGGCCGTATCGTGTAGTTCGGCGAGGTCCATTCTGACTGTGTCGACTGTGCGGTGGAGTACATCATCAACGTAGTCTGATCAATTAAGAATGTGTGGGCGGAATTGATCGTTGACTGGTCGGCGGTCTCAATAGCTCGGTGCATTCGAGGTCGTCGTCTTCGGGATCTGAGGTCATGCGGTACGGAGATTTCCGCCGTCCTGCCACCGGTAGGTGATTTCAAAGGACGTCGACGGTTGAGGGGAACGGTTGACCTGAACGCCGCTCCTGTTTGTCACGGGCTACTGGTGGCGTATCGACGGGGGAACTCAAGGGCAATGAGGGGACGGTGTAGCTCAACGGTAGAGTGACCAAAATGATCAAATGTACAAATAATCTTTATTTGTACGACGAATAACGGAGGTGGACAAAGGTCACTGACAAGTGGAATAGACTAAAACTAAACGTAACGAACGTCGACTCACGACTGACTGACCCAGGACAACTAAACGAGCACTCTTATTTATAGGCAGTGCTCTACACACGTCGAACAGACAAATGACCTCTAACAGGAAAACAGAACTGATAAGTCTAAACACTATCCAGACACATGTCTGCAAATACATTTGTGAACTAACTAACATAACCTATTGAAGTCACATCCAAGAGGTCGATGACTTCTTGGTCGTGACAATAATGAAACTAGTGCATGTACTAAACAATAAAATTCATCTGTTATATTCCCTCCATTCAATTAAGAGTATATAATTAAATTTATTTTACATTCCAGATTAACGTTGCATTTTTATTTTAAAATCAAATACTTTGTTTCGTTTCGAACAAGTTTAAATTTAATAAAACTTGGTAACTCGAATAATGGATCTTTATACGCTGTTGCACAGTATACTGACCATAGACGTCTTCAATCATACAAATATGTTTACATATAATAGTGAAGTTGGAATAAGGCAACAAAGCACAATAATATTTGTACCAGTTTGCTTAACTTGGTAATGGCAAGGGAATAAACGAAATGGCATACAATGCTCCTAGAATTCTGCATCATCATTTAATTAGTAACGAATTTGAATGTATATTTGTAATGCTAGTTTACTGAAAATTATTGTTGACCAAAACACTCAATATTTTTAACTTTCCTATATTCTAATTCAACTTGCCCTGAATAAAATCAACTGTAACGTATATACAAGGATTTGATAAGCCTATTTTTCGTGTTGCATATAAGCAATGAACAAGTTTAAAATGCTTTCTTTTAGGCTGACAAAGGGGCCGTTGCTGTTCAGTTCAAGCTTAAAAATACAGTGTTTTGCTTTTTTAGCTTACACTTAGAAACACAATTTCAGAATGAGACCGAACAACACAGGAATTTTGCTAATATTATTTGTAGCTCCTGCCTGTGTCGGCAGTGGTCCTCCTGAGGCCTAGAGGGAGTCGGAGGGCCTTTGGAGGGACAGGGGTAACGCTTAAGGTTAAGGGTCCTTGTAACCCTTCATTACATGCAAAAGCGTTGTTCCTTTAAGCGTACATCAAAATCTAAAAATTAAATCGTAAACCTTTTGTATTTAAAATGCAATGTTTCTTCTCCTAACAAAATATTACGAAATGTAGGAAAGCCTTTTGTAGGAAAGCAAACTACTCACCATAAGCTAAAACATGCTACAATTAAATTGCAACAATATTAACTGTAAAGCCGAGAATTAAGTGCATTAGAGGACAAGAGAAAGCAACCGTAACATTTAGAACTAATTTTTTTTACCATAATCCTGTTCTGACATACCTAGCAAATAGTATTTTTTTATTATCAAAATTTATTACAGCAGAAAATTGTTTTTTTTTTTTGCAATTTTAGAAAGTGAAGGAAATTTTTCAACAAGGTGACTACTACGAAAGTAGAAAACTAAAAAAATAAAGTTGATGTCACGACCAAAGCGGTGCAAACAATTTGTAATTGAATGGATTCGAATTTGCCGCATTTCCCAGCCCAGCGCCATTGCTTTCCCATGGAAATTAGCAGGCCCACAAACATACATTTTCAGAAACAAATACTATATATTACATTTCAACTTCGTTACATTGAGCATTGGCTTGGTGGTTAAAAATTTGAAATGTGTAGAATTGCAAGCGTGGTTCGAAACCTACTGAGTTCAAAATATTTTTTTTGACTTTGTTTTTGTTTTCTACTTTTTTTTTAACTTATTTTCATTTCTTCGCTTGATGCCAGTGAATAAAGTTAATTTTTCTATGAATTGAATTGTTTAAATTTGAAAAATGTTTGAAAATGACAGAATACAGAAATACAGAAATGCAAAATACGAGGAATAAGTTAAAAAATTACTTAAAACACTCATTTGCGGTATCAAAATTGATACAATATAATGTACAAAGTAGCAATAGCTTCTTTTTTTTGCATTTGCACGTCCGTACGTCCGTACAACCCAGAATGTGGGAATTCATCTTCTAATCAAACATAATTTGAACGTCAGTAGAAGGTGAAGTGACATGTGAGGGTTCAATTTGTAAGAAAGGGATACTTTAATGCAATATAAGGTGATAAGAGACCCATACTTTCAGCTAGTTTCATTAACAGCCTTGAATTGAGTACTAAATTGTAAAATAAATGTTCATACTAGCAAACCTAGCCCGCCCAGGAACAGGAGGATTTTATTTTAATTTATGAATTCCCGCTCTAGGACGGGATAGTTTGGCTCTTCATATATTGATAGATAGTGTACCAGTTTCCGACGAAAGCGGTGTGTTTTGTGAGAACTTCCCTCCCCCCCTGCCCCATACCCAGACCCTAGAAGTTCCTCTCACCACCAGAAATCAATCCACGTAGTCTCATTATTCTACATAAAAAACTCACATCACCTTTCGTATTTCACTCATTTATTAAAAGTAATATATATAATGTTTGTTTTTGAAATTCTTATTAATTGGTTGAAGTTGGACTAATCCAATTTAAATGTATTCTTCTTGTTACTAGCACCGAGCCCAGTATCTCAATTCTAAACGGAATATCATCCCCAAAGTATGAGTGATAGGCAGAAAATATGATATTAGAACAACTTTTTAGACTTCATTACACGAGAACTACAACTCAAATTAGCGCCAGAAAGTTGAATAAATGTTGATAAATAAGAGATCAATTCTAATCTAAAGGTTGAAAACTGGGTGAAACTATGTTAGTTGAAGATTGGAGGACTGTTCTCTTCATTCTCACTGGAATAGGTTCCCACGTTCTCTTCAGTAAACTTTTCCGCCGCATCTAAAATTCCAGAGGCTAAAGATCGTCTTTTTTTTTGCTTGAGTTTGATGTCTCCTATTCCCCATGAACCAAAGAACCGTAGTTAGATACTGCATGTCCCGATTGTACGAGCTCCTGTCTTGCAAGTGCAATATAGTCCTTGCACAGACTTTGCACCCTCACCATTTGCCTGAAACTCCACCCCTATTGTGTGCTGGTGGTTAATTGTAAACCTAGACTGAAGTTTGGCTTTTAATAACGAGGGCTGTTCCAGGCGTATGAATAGGTGGAAGTCACCTTCACCGTGAAGATGCTGTTCTGTGTATAAGCTCGCCATTCGGAATTGGTAAACGCCTAGAGTAATCATGGTAAGGTCCTGTGCCGAGAGACGTGGAAAATCATAGACAAAGTCCTGCGTTGCTGTAACCCAGTTTGAGCTTGATGTCAGAAGTTTCTGGGTTTCAAGTTTCCGGAACAAAGAGTTTTTCAGATTCACTTTGCAAACTGCTTCTGCAACTAACTTGCTGTGGTCATCAGATGGCGTGAATATTGCCGGAAAATAAGCGTTGATAATTGAACAGGCCAGTCTGAATAGTCTTCCAATTTTAGGCAAATACGGAAGTTTGATCACTTCGTCA
>JAQFYP010001462.1:0-15509 GCA_034694865.1 Bilobella braunerae
TCGGGCAAGGAAAGTGGGAAAACCTTTCGGAAAAAACCACTTCCATATTGGCGACACCGGGACTCGAACCCGTGCCCCTCCATTGGCTAGAGCTCAAGGCTCTAACCACTTGGCCTACAAGAGTTGGACATTGAATGAAATGTCCGTAACGTTTTGTGCGACAAAGAGAAGTACTACCATAAAAATAACACTTTACAGGAGACTATAGTTTTGCAATACAATCGGTAGCTTTGTGGCGCAATCCGTACACACGCACAGGAAGAATCAAAACGGTGATTACTATGGTAAATAAGTGAATTTACAATTCGTCTTTGTTACATTTAAAAAAATCCGAAATGCAATTTTACTGAGGTTTGTACAATAATTTTTGTGTTTAAAAAAATTCTCTTCAACATTTCTATCTCCATTCTACACCGCATTCAAAACACCAATAACATAAAATGTAATCCACAATTCTGTTCGAACCATCTTGAAACTTTCGTTCAAGATTCTTTCTCAAATGAAATCAAGTAAGTTTCTAAGTTAGCGGAATGTTACGGATAGTTTGTTGTGCCCGCTTGATGATAACATCTATGCTAATGAGTTCCATATCTTTCCACACCCCTACCCTTCCATATGTGGACCATCCACTTTGCGTGAATGTCAAATTACGCTTCTTTACGTTTCAGTAAGTTTCTAATATAGGAGAACATAGCAAATCATGATTTATTGTCTGGACAATTTTTTTAATTTGCTTACAAAGTAATCGAAGGAACATACTCTAAGCGTGTGTATTTTACGAAAACTGTGTACGTGATAGGATTACTTGTGACTTTGGGATTTACAAATTTATATTTATATCCAATGTCGTCCGTAGATTCGTCCAGTAGCAAAACCATTTCAGACCCCAGCAGATTTTTGGACCCCAGCAGACTTTTGAAGAGTTCAAGACTCATTTCCTTTGACCAAGTAATCTTCATATATCTAAATCATTCCAACAATTTTTATTTCAAACATTACAACCTAAAAAATTTAACTTTGTAATTTACGCTCCAGGATCATCTTTTACGTCCCATTCCGTCGCCGTGCCATACTTATCGCCATCTATTACCAAGGTATACTGCAACGAGGACATGGTTATGAGTGCATTTGGTAGAAATAATGGTTAAGTAGAAGTCGACTTACACAAAGTAATGCTACTTTAGTAACATCAAACACTACAAGCTATAATATTCAATATAATGGAAATTCCAAATAATGTAAAGTGAGTGCACCTACCTTCTGACCTGCTGTTACAGAGGAGAGATGGAAGAGGACACAAAAAATTAAAAATTGGATAAAATGATTCATAACTGACTTATTGATTGAAGCAGAAGAAAAGAATAGTTCGAAAATGAGTAAGTTTATGTTTTTTTTAGAGCTAGAAGGGAATTTAGTTAAGTTAAAAACAAGCTGGTCTGGACCGGGGTACTTGTGCTTACAATTAATATCCCACCTCGTTTTTTTTACTTATTTTATACTGTCGCGCTGGATTATACTATACTATGGAACTCTATTCGCCCTACTCACATACTATTTTTTCGTTTATGCGAATTATGTTTGCTCAATCTTCGAATCCCTTCTCAGAAACTTACCCTTCCAATAATTCTATGATAGCATAACCATAATGGCTAAAACTTCAGTTAAAGTCTCAGTCCAAGTAATAGTCAACACTAAACCGTTGCAAAAGCACGTAACCAAGTACTGTATTGCACTAGTACAAATTTGGGGTTCATCACACTCGAAGGAGAAGGTCAGGGAGCTTCTTGGGTCATTGGAACAACCTTTACATTTTATATATATGCAAAAATAAGAAAATAGATTTTTCGGATTTAAGGGTCATCACGCCAGGGGAGGGGGTCATGGGTCACTTGGGTCATTTGAACCATTATAGCTTTTTATATTGATGCAAAAATGGCAAACACCAGAAAAACAGATATTTGCAAAAACAAGTAAAACAAAATTTTTGTTTAGGGGGTCAACGAGGGGCCGAAATTAATGGTACGGGTCAGACCCTCATGACCCAAGCGCCAATTTCGGCACGGTATTTAGTCATTCGTATGATCCTGAAACTATTTTTAAAAAATTTTTTAATCAATTTTACTATTGATGATTCGACAATTGGCAATGCCCTAGTCAACATTGACTGAGATTTATTGGTTACATGTTTGAATACTATAATTTTGGTTGATACTTTTAGATAACTATGTTATTAATTTGAATATTGAGTATATTCAGAATTAAATCATAATTAAATCTAAGTTAGAGTTTTAATTTTACTAATTAACTTGCTTCTCTCTCAAAGGCATTAAAGTTGTTTAAGAAATCGTGTAGTCTTTTAAAAATAAGCTGCATGTAGAAGGAAGCTAGGCTCCTGTTTTGCCAGAAAAAAAGTATACTTTTTTTCACAACAAGTTTGAATGGTAGCATGAAAGCCAGGATTTGGAATGCCAGTTTTGTGTTGTTGAAAACCGCTGAAAAATAACTTAGTTATTATCTGAGAAATAAAATTTTGCTTAATTTTGCCTTTCAATTTACCAAATGGGAAAGAAAGGAATCCAGGAAATATTTCACCGTTTTGTTCATTTTTTCTTATTTATTTTGGTCTCAAGGTGACCAAATTCGCAGTCCGTTTATCTGAGCAGCAAATTTATATGAATATTTAATAATATGAGTTGTTCTTTAAAAAATTTTACACAAACAATATTCTTGTACTAATTGCTGCTTGTTTAAACTTTTTTTAAGCTAAATTCTTTTGTAAACACTTTTACACGTAACACTATTTGCTCAAGATATGTAGTCGTATTCTTAAATCGAGGTTTTGACACGCATCCTGAATCCTGAAAATATAGGACACTGTTTACAACACTCACTCAAGATTCATTAGTACTTGAAATGTTGCAAATGGGTAAGAAGTTGCTCTAAAATTAGAAAAACAACAACACTACAAACATAGATATGCTCCGAAACATGTTTTATAAATTCTTAAAACACACTAATTGTAATCTTGTAAATAGCAGTAACAATTTCAATTTTTTAATGTGTAAAATGTTAATGTCTAATGTTAAAGAAAGTAAACAAAATATTTACTATTGAATATTTAAACTAGCGTTCTTGATATATTCGACAAATAGTTCATGACAAAAATTGAAAAAATGCTATACTTTAACATTTTTAAGTGTTTTTTCAGTTTATGGTGCTAATGTATTGTTCGCTCCTCATTAAATCGTAAATGTTCAAACCAAAATCTTAGAAGTAATTCAGCATCTGATGTAAATAATTAGAAATATAAATAAATAATAAGAAAATAATTTTGTGGATCTACTTAATTTGAAAGAAATACTGCCAGATGTTTCCATCTATTTGTTAATTCTCGAGAAAATGATTTTGCTCACGTGTTCCAAAAATAAACTGTCTTAAATTTACCAATTATATGTTATATTAATATTTTTATTGTAGATAATAAGATATTTTTTGCTCCTACAACCCGGTTGTTCTACGTAGCTGCTGAAATTATTTTCATAATCCAACCTTTTTACCTACTAATTAAGTGTGCTAATATGAAAACCAACAAAAATTGTGCATTGTTTTTTTCTATGCAGAGAGTGTACAGGTTTTGATACCAGGAGAATAAAAATATGAATTTTAGGGCAATCAATCGCTACTATCTACAATTCTTTCGTCTCTATAGTTGTCCACGTACCGAATGGTGTCCCTACAGTATTAACAATATTTTATGCAAATAATTGCATTATGCAATAATTAAGATCTATTGGTCAGTCGACCTTGCCGTTGTTCCCGGCCATGTCTCCTTCACCGTGACCTCAGTTAATTTTATTGTGTAATTTAGAGCATGTAGGTATGAACCCAAAATGAAGTTCCATATGGATTAACGGTAAAACCGTCCCAATGCCAATAGGAAATCATGGTAGAAATTCATTAATTATTAGCCAAAATCAATTACAAAACAAATTGGAAATTTTTTTGAGCTAACGTTTTTTTTTTAAATTCTAATACACAACTATATATAACTATATCAACTATACTTTGATAGGCTTTGCTACTTATGCCTTAAGACTATGTTTCTTACTTTATTCGACTGACTTCGATTCGATTATTTACTCAACTAACAAGTAATTGCTTTAAGTAACTTCTTTGGCATTTGACTCGTATTTAATGCCATGTTTACTAATTACCTGTATATGTAAATTGAGTTACAGTTTAAATAATAAATGTAATACTTCAAACTTCATTTACAATTTGGTTACTTATTTTGATCTCCAAACTTGTTTTACAAAATTTTTAATGAGTTTTACTAATTAACTTGCTTTTTTCTTAGAAGCAACTTTTTTTTTTAATTTTTTTAGTTCTTTTCAAAGATATACTCTACATAGAGCAAGCTAAGCACTTATTTTGCCACTAAAACGAATAAAATAATAGTTTTCTTTTTTCAAAACAAGTTTGAATGGTAGCATGAAAACCAGGATTTGGAAATAGAATTTTTTGTTATTGTAAACCACTGCAAAACAACCTGGCTATTATCTGAAATTTTTTTTGGCTTGAAATCATTCAGATTTATTAAGTGGAAAGAATCCAGTACGATAAAGCTTTCTTATCATGTTACGTCTCAAGCTGACCTAACTTGCAGTCCATTTGTGTGAGCAGCAAAATTACATATATTTTTAATAATATAAGTGGTTAAATTCTTTGGAAAGGCTTCAACAGCATTTACACAAATTCAAATTCTGTATTTGTGTTTAATTGATCACGAAACATACATAAAGGAGTTGTAAGATGAAAATAGCCTTGTTTGCTGTTTGCAAAATGTTTGTCTTATTCAGAACTCACTGCCCCATGCCATGCGGAATTCACAACTCAACTGTCATCTGGGTAATAAAGTTTATTTGAATTCGCTAATCTTTATTTGTCCTTGTGCATCGCGCATTCCCAAGCAAGAAACCGCGAACCCTCTTTTAGTATAACGCATCTTTACAGCTCAATGGCGGGCAAAAGTGTTCACGGTGGCGGCAAACAAAAACTCGCTCCACCATAATTGTTGCGGACTCAACTAAATAGTAATTACTAATTGTTTATACCTTTGACTCGCATTTAATGCTATGTTTACTACGTACCCGTATATCTAAATTGAGTTACGTAGATTAAGTAATAAATGTGATACGCCAAATATGGCACACTATTTAGTCACTCATATGATTCTGAAACTTATTTTATATAATTTTTAATTAATTAACTTGCTTCTCGCTCAAAGGGAATAAAGATGTTTAAGAAATCATGTAGTCTTTTAAAAAAATAAGCTGCACATAGAAGCCAGCTAAGCTCTTGTTTTGCCACAAAAAAAAAGAAGAAAAAATTTCAAAACAAGTTTGAATGGTAGCTAATCCAGTTTTGTGTTATTGAAAACCGCTGCAAAAAAAACTTAAGCTACTACATGAGAAATACAATTTCGGTTAATTTTGCATGCAAATTTACCAAATGGACAAAAAGAAATCACTAAAAGAAAAAGTTTAGTTCAGGAACTTAAAAAACTAAACTGTCTTAAATTTACCAAGTATAAGTTATATTTATATTTTTATTTTAGATTATAATATTTTTGCTCCTAAACGCCTATACCATTAGTTACTAGACAAACAAGCTCGTCCTATTACAAGAGGATTCTTAACAACTAATGAGCGGTGCCGCGCAGTAGTCCTTTGCTCCTCTATTTCAGTCCAAAATTGATTTCAACTTTCAAACAAAAAAGATTCGTTGACCGTAAATATTTATTTGCAAATAAGTTGTTGCAGAGAGATTAAGAACGAAATTTGGGGGACATTATTATATGTAAAATAGCTGTAATCTACATAAAATTTTACTCATGCCCAACTTCTTACGCGTTGGCCAGTTGTGAAATCATAGAAGGTACTTAAAGGTAGGAGGAACTTGAAAAACATAAATAAAAAAAACATAATTTGCGCGATGATTTCCAAAATTTCTACATCTAAAAACAGTTTACCCATTTCTTTCTTTAACTCACACTCCATGAAATGCCTACGAATAAGGTATTGCTTTGAGAAAATGTGTATTATGCAGAACAAATTGGTCATTGTTAACTCGCGAATTGGCTACTTTATAACCCGCCTTTCCTATCTGGTTGTCCCAGTCTCTGTACGACGCCTTAGTACGCACTACAAAACTTTAGAAAAGCTTCTCATGGCTGCGGCCAATTTTAAAACTTTTTTTTTCTTTTTTTTTAGTTGTAATTGGAATTGAAATCACTGAATCCCTGAATTATTAAAAAATATATATTGTATTTTTTTTTTACAATATTTACGAATTAGGGGTATTGTTCAAAATGTTGATAAATGTTCTTAAGGCAAAAGAGTACGGATCGCTGTGATTTTATTTAGAAGTTGTTTTAAAACACATACGCTGAAGTCAAACATGTTGTTCGTGTAAGAGCTGTGGACGGTCATTTGTGTTCAAGCACTTTGTGTTCTTTGTGTAAGTACATGCATTCAAATTTTGTCCCTTAAGATATAACAGGAATTTTTCTGTAACTTGAAGTATACGAAATGTCAATGTTTGTGAACTTTTATGTTTGGTTTCATGGGAAAAGGAAAAAAAAGAACTTAAGAATTTAGTTGATTGTTGTTAAACCGCATTCAATGGTTAAAATGTTAGAATAAGATAAAATAGAGTTGAAGAATTTCAGTTTAAGTCTTAAAGCTAACACTGCCTCATTTTTGAGTGTTTTGAAAAGGTGGAAAATGAAGTTGAAATCAAATTTTTGAATTGTGTTTTTTGGTTAAGATAGAAGAGTCAGTCGAACCACTCCGCTTGACCAGAAAGGAGCCCACCATATTGGATTTTCAGTGTTTTATTTGGTAATTGAAGTAAATGGTATAAGGTGAATTTGCGTTCAAAGTCATTGAAGTTGACTGAGTATGATTTAAGGCTAAATAGGTCTTTGTTGTAGCCTACATGTGTCTTTAATTAATTTGTAGAACTGAAGCGCCGTTAAGGGCTTTAGCTCTTCTGATAAAAGGTCAAAGGTTATTTGACTTATTATATTGTCGTTAACTAGAAATTGAGATTTTCAGTCAACTCTTTTGTAATTATATGTATTTTGATCTGAAATCGTTAACTTTATGTGCAATGAAGCATTACTGATTAAATTTAAATGAATTTGAAACCAATAATTAAAATTTTGAGTTACATGATTTGACGGTTTTTGGTATTATTGCGACGGAGTCAATTTGCGGATACTCATAGGTAACATACTTCGAAAATACACTGTTAAATTATGTTTACTCTAAGTTTTTCAAAACGATTTCAGCCGCGTCGCGCATCGCACAGTGAGTTATTTGCATTCTTTTTACAACAAGAGAACAGCGTGGCAATAGAAAGAAAAATTGAAAAATTATTTTTATTATTATTAGTTATTTGGACCGGAAATAAAAGTCGCAAACAAACTCACTTGTGTTCACATGGTTTTTACTTTTCCAGGGTTTACCGATGTCCATTATATTTGATTTTGCGTTAAAAATTAACGTCAAAAAAGCGGTTACAAATATTTAACACTGACAAGGGAATCCGGTATCCGGTGTCCGGTATCCATTTTGTTTGAATATAACACATTTGCACTTTATTCGAGATTCGGTTACGTATAATTTATGAACAAATTTTGTTAACAAATTTATAACCTGATGTTTATAATTTTTCAAAAAAATTTTGAATTCTGCGGTGTTCCCTCTTCAAACTTCAAATTTTCTTGGCAAAATTACCAGAAGGATTCTCATCAGGGGGTTTAAATTTGGATTTTTGATGTATCCGGATGTCCCAATCCGAATTTTTTTTAGTCTGAATCCGGATTCAATCCGTTAAATCAGACCCCAAAAAATTACTAAACGCTGAACTTGTTTTTTTTTATAAATACAACAACATTTTACCCGGAATAGAACCTTACACTGAATGTGATAGTTGTGCTTTGAAAATGATGTATCATGTAAGTACAAGTTTTAGAATAGAATTATCTGAAATCAGTGCACTGTTTAATTTTAACCTGTTGCTAGGTTTAAGGATTGTCTCGTTCACGTTTCTATTTCTTTACTGGCAAACCGGTGTAGCAAATGCGGAGTTTTAATGGGGATTGTAAAAAGAATATTGATCAATCTTATGGAACTTGTCCAGGGGTTTCAAACTTTTTCCGGCCTTTCAAATTTTTGCCGGTATTTTAAGAATCGAATAACTTTTTCGGTCGACATTTGACTATTATCAACTACAAGGCACACTAAATTTATCGTCAGCAATATTTTTTGATTTTGAAATCATAGATACTGGTTTCCGATCGAAACAAAAACGGAGCTCCAAAACATAAAGATCTTCTTAAAATCTATTTAAGGACGTTCTGTGTATATCTGTTGATTGAAATTAAACTTTTTGTCTATTTAGTTGTTTGAACAAAGCAATGCAATTAAAAACAATACTTCTAAAAAAACCCTAGAAAAACTACAACAAACCGTTGCACAAAACATTTCCAAACTATTTCCCAGCTAATATTGGAAAGTACACTGTTGGAATTCAGTTTCAATATTGTATTCAAAGGCAAAATGCTGTTGGTTCCTACATCTCATGATTCGATTAGTGAAAACCCATGAGATACAGTGACAGTCAGAATACTATGATCAGGCAACTTTGTTTTAAAAATTTAAATTTAATTCGACGAGTGTACTTTTCATATAAAGTACAATTTTCTTAACAGAAACAAATTATTGAAGTTTTGGATTTGTTTTCTTACTCTTAAATTTTTGGAAAAAATACTGTTACGGACCTATATTCATATCCATCTATATGGATATATCCATATATATGGTAACCAAAATCCGGATTCAAATCCGGTTTTTTTCTTGAAAATCTGCCAAAAATACCAAATCCGGATATTTTGAAAACCCCACGGATTTAGACCCCTAATTCTCATGAATGCAAAGTTTGAACAAATTGACTTGCGTGTCGTAGCCCGCTTATCAAATGATTGCAGTCGGCCATTATAAAGTTCTCAATGGAATGGGAAGTTGCTTGACTCAAAGACGCAATTTCGGAAGATGTACACAACCTGCACCTGTCGGTCGTATTTACCTGCCAAACTGCAACCTGCAATTTTTGTAAATCCCTGACGACACACCAACTTGTGAGTATTTTTTACAGGTCTGCTCCTGCGAAAAAATACACCTGGACTTAGCGCTTTTATTTGTTTCTCCCATTCGTATATAATATTCCATGAAATGCCATTTTAACTTAACATTCTATATGTAGGTTATATTAATCGGGGAGGCTGTACGTGGATAAACATTTTATTAAAGTAAGTGTTGATATTTTGATATTATCTCCTGACCTTCGTTTTTCCCTAAAGGAATCCCCTTGCCTCAAACTGTGCATGTCCATATTTTTTTATTAGGATGCACTATGTTGAACAATAGTAAGTGTCAACTAAAAAAATCGCTGCTTTATAGAAAAACTATGACTGTCCGTCTGCCCGTCCTACTGTCTGTGTTGTGCTGTAACTTCCAGTCGGGTCTTCAACAAATTCTTGCGAGCGAATTTATAGTTATAGGGGTCACTGTCAAGGTCAAGTTATATATATTTATAATATAAAGATAAATAAATAAAAGTTTTCATCGCTGTATGTAAAGTAGTGCAGTTAAGTTTTAAAGGTGAATCGTACTCCTGAGCGTTGCTGATTGTTGAAGTTATACTAATAGGCAGTAATAGTAGTGGTAGTAGTAGTCAGGAGACGGCCAAGTCAATAATGTATGGAAAGTACATTAAATAGCGCAAATAATTTACCATTAATTTAATAATAACTTTAATTTTAATTTAATTTTAATTTAATTTAAGTGCAACAATACAACACTTTTTGTTTGACATAGTTATTAAGATTTGTAAATGTATTTACAATTTGGGAAGTGAGTAGAAAAGTACGATTTACATAAATCGTGTTTTTTTTTAATTCAGTTCTAGGTCGACTAAGGGGTTACCTAAAATCTCCTCTATTTGCCTCATATTCTTAACGAAGACAATAATATGGAGCGTAACTTTTACTCTTAGTAAGTGTAAGCAGTTGCCTAAAGACTGGGTGCAGTGTGCTGGAGAATAGGCACTTCTAACTGGATACTGTAAGTAAATGGTTTGACTCTTTGTCTGTCTGTCCTACTCTCTGTAACATTTACGCTGTACGTTTTACAAAATTTTGGCCAACCTTTTGGCAGGAGTAAGGCCAAAGTAAGGTTACCAAATCCTCTATAGCAGTTTTTCGGCTCCTGTTATAATGGTATCCGATTCAATTTGCGCCGACTCATAAGTAACATACTTCGAAATTACATCGTCTAATTATTTTGTATCGAAACTTTCCGAAACGATTTCAGCCGCATCACGCATCACATAGTGAATTATTTGAATTATTGGGAATCATGTGAATCACAAGTGAACAGCGTGAAATACATTTGCTCGCAAGTGCCATTTGGACCGGAAAAGGAAATGATGTATAAAAATTTAACCAAAATGTATCAATGGTTGAACATCTGTAAATTACCTTGAAGTGATTCCAAAGACTGTGTGAGTACGATTTTTAATGCTACCCATATCATCTTGTCATCAAATTTTCTTTCTCAGGAGAGAAAATGTGCCTCTTTTTAGCGGGACGTTTAGAATTAAATTTTTGTTTATTTTTATTCCTCGTTGATTGTCAACTTTGGTATTCAAACCGACAAATTTTTTGCAAGCGTGTTCTGTTTCTTTTTTTAAACTTTGAAGAAAGCCGATTGTGAAGAATCCCGCTAAACTGACGGACAATTTAACTGACTAACTTGACTGACGGATTAACTTACAAAACTGCTTTATCATAAGTAACGTTTGGGCCCAGTTTAATTCAGAATTTTGCAGCCTTGCCTACTACTTGTGAGTGCAGGTCAACTTCGTCCCCATTACCGTGACACGAAATCGACGCCGGTCAACAACGAGGTAGCTGGTCATATTCCCTAAAATAAAAAATTGTAAACAATAATCTCTAACAAAAATCTCTAACATAATTAACTCTACACGTTAATAATCCCTACACAAAGGACAAACATTAACCGGTCAAAAAATTTGCTGATTTTGCTGATTTCGCTTGTTTTGAGCCAGGGTTGATACTTTTAGTTTGAGAGGGTTTTATATCGCAAAAATTATTAACATGTAGAAATTTTTATTTTAGAGGCTTTTGTAGTGTAGAGATTATTAACGTCTAGAGATATTTATATTAGAAATTTTTTTGAGGGAATATTGTTTGGAGATTTTTATTTCAGGGATTATGGCACAGACCCGCACCTCGGGTCAATGTATCCCGATAACCCCGCGGGCCCTGATCCAGCTAGGTTCCGAAGTTTGACGCCGTGTTTCCACCAACGGAACCGACGGGAAGGGTCCGTTCTGGAAACGACCGTCGCCCACGGTATGGTCAAAACCGCGGGATTTGTGGAAGGATTGGATACACCAAGTGTCACGGTGTCGACTACCCCAACAAGTTCCACTTCTTCGCTCTGCCGCGGCCACCGTTATGCCCACCCACCGTGGAAAACCATGGAGGAAGCCGTGTACGACTATTTTAATTTGCACAACAACCTCTCGTTGATTACTTCCTCACGCTCACACGATTCTTTTTTAGCCAAATCACCTCTTGGGCATATTCTCGCTCAAGGAGGTGCGGAAGTACATTTAATGGACCAGTACAGAAATGGTGAGGATGAACAAAGACGAGGTCAAAGGGTCAAGGTCAAACTGACAAAGTTCATTGACCTTTTTTTATTAGCCATGGAGATGCAATCCTCGGCCAATCGGATTCAAGTAGGATTTCATCACGCACGACGTCTTTTTCGAAGAATCGTAAAAAATTTTGAAGATTTTTTTATTTGATGTCAAATGTCAATTTTTTATTCAGGCGCTGGATCTTCTCGTTAAACCATTCACTGAATGAATGCTGAATGCAAAATGAAGAAATGAGTAACAATTAATTAAAAAATGTAAAAGTGTAAAAAGTTTTTAGAATTTCACAAATCGGTGTTAAAAAATTCAATGATATAAAATAGTTTACAATAATTAAAAGAAAAAATAAACATTTACACAGTTTAAAAAAATCTAGATTCCAAAAGTTTGAAAAATTTTAAATTTTAAAAAAACTAACCGACTCAACTTGATTATCACACATAAATTGGCGACTGTCGTTAAAATTAAAAAGGATTTTTGAGTTTTTTTTTATATTTCCTGTTTTCAAAAAATTCTCATGTACGTTGTTATAAAACGCGGTGGTGGTTAGAAAGCCGTCAAAAACATATTTCACCAAATTATTGTTAAGGATTTTTAACAAACCAAACAAAACACAAACACTTTGTAACAAACAAAGTTTTAAATTTTTTTTTTTTACATTTTTCTTTTTACAATTAATTTTTTTAAATGACTCAAATAATCGTTTCAAAAGATATATTTGTAAATTGTCCCGCTAAAGGACATGTCAATTTTACTAAGTAATTTTACACTGATAAAGACGTGTGAGCCGTTAAATCGGGCTATTTCACCCGAAAGATGAAAGTATGAATAGGTCGCTAAGCGACAGAAATGATTTACACACGGCGAACAAACGTTAAGGGATTTGCGACGTTTTAATTAGCGTCGTAAATGTACAAACAATAAATTGTACGAAAATTGTATATAATTGTAAATATTTAGCGATACGTTACCACACGATAACTAGGAGTAAGTGATGATTAGAATAAGTCTAAGCCGTAGGGGTACTTAAGGGTACTACTTCTACTTTAATGTTAAAGAGATAGGGACACTGCTTGTTGGTCGAGGTCACATCCGGTTCCTGGAGAAATTCCTGGAGAGAAGATTCCGCTGGAGGAAGGGAGACGAGTGGCCACGATGCTGTCCAGATTCTGGAGTTTTGTAGGTTGAGGAGAGGATGCTTGGGCACCAAGTGTTCATGTCATGTGCATGGTCCATTGGACGTCTGAGGGGCGAGTTGAGGGAGGTTTTAGTAATTGAGTTTGCCAATTGATGAAGTTGTTCGAAGCGTCAAGATGTGGCGAGATGACGCTTATGGCTACGACGCCACAGGACTCCCCTTCTTAGGGCGTCGCCCCGACGTCCTCTGTAATTATTGAGATGGCGGCGGAAAACCGAACATGCCCTCAAGGAGGCGTCGCTGTCGAGCCCTTCGTCTTGCTGACTGGCTTAGGCCACTTGGTGGCTGTGAATTCATCTGCGGACGCTGACGAAGAACTTCTGGTGGAGGAGCGATCGTGCGACGGCGCTGTTGATGTGGAGCCTGTGCCCTTGGGGCGTGGAGTTGACGTCGGTTTTGAGGCATTTGGGCGTGGTTCGGAGCTTGCGGGCGTAGATTTTGAGCCAGTCGGTGTGGATTTTGATGATGCTGAGGCCGAATTGGTAATTGTTGTAAATTTTGAGGACGAAAAATTGGTGGACGTAAAATTTGAGGTCTAATTGGCTGGAAATTGTGTGCTGGTTTTAGCCAAATTGTAAAGTGGTGGTCCTGTTGGACGCGCAGGCGCAAAGAACTGGAACGACACAAAGCCAGGAGGGGCTTGCAGAGGAAACGGGATTATCTCTGTTTCCGAAAAATGTCGTTGACGCGAAGCTCCCAAAGGACGAATCGGCGGTTCCGACGAAGGTCGAACTTGTCGGTATCCTTGTAAATGAGGCGTATTTTAAGGCAGCTGCTTCTTGTTGGGTTTTGGTTGTGGGCGAGGTCCTAATAGATTTATGAGATGTCCCGTCGGAGCGTTTAGACGCAATAATGGCGAAGTGGCAGCCAGTTGAAAATTAGGTGGGCGTGGTCTCGTGGAAATCGTATATGGACCCAAACGGTCTTGTACGGGACGATTTAGCTCAACGATTGGCGGTGGGACTTTCTCAGTGATGACATCACGTGGTGGTTCGATTGTGACATCGATCACGGTACGGTTCGAAGTTGACGGAGTTGACAAAGACGATGAGGAAGATGCCGGAGACATCAAGTATCCTAATCGTTGGACAGCTTCAAGGGGGGTCAAATTTGGTAGAACAGAATCCTCGTCTGACGAGCAAGATGAACTCTCAGCGACAGAGGAAAATGACTCACGTACGTTGTACGGCTTTATGCTAGAAATGGGCACCACGCCATCGAACTATTTTGCTGACGAAATTGACTGAATTCGAACAGTCCCATTGTCCAGAACCTCTTTAATGGTCTAGAACCTTTCCACTTTCTTGCAAATTACCTGACCAACTTTGCCTTGACCTGTGTCGTTCTTCCCAAGCACTTTCATGCCAAGAGCGTACTTATGACAATTTTTTTTATGACAATGTATTTTGGCATTTGCTTGGGCACGACGGATCTGCTGAGCACGAGAACACTCATGAGCCACATTGTTCACAACAAACAATTGCTCTGCAGTTTCCGACGATTCTAACACAATGTCGTCTAATGGAAACAATTGATCAACAGGTAATGAAGGTTCTCTCCCAAAAACTAAGTAATACGGTGGGAGCATCGTCACGCTATGGATGGAAAAATTGACTAAAAAAGAGGCTCGGGGAAGTTGTAAGTCCCAATCCTTGTGATTGTTACTAACTAATTTCGCTAGGACACTCTTAACATACCCATTGTGTCTTTCACACACCCCATTTGACTGAGGATGGTACGGAGTGGTTCTACGTGCCTCGATCTTATGGAAACTTAAGAACTCTTGAAACTCCTGAGATTGAAAGGGAGTACCCTGATCAGTCAAGATGACACTAAGGACTCCGTGGCCGTACAATACATGGTCAAGGCGTGCCGACTACGTCTCGCTGTATTAGGAAAAGGACATACAAAGTCAATAGCAATTGTTTGGAATGAAATCGCTGGCACGTCTAATCCAGCCTTATAAAAAGGTAACGAAAAAGTTCTACGGTTATGTACTTGACACACATCGCACGAAGAAACATATTTGTAAACGTCTTTGTACATGCGAGGGACTTAGGGAACTTTCGTGGACACTTTCTAAGGTTGCTCGCCTCAACTTTAAGGGTAGGAATAGTCTCCAAAGACGTCCAAACTCAGAGTAATACGCTCTATAGAGTACGCAATTCCTCAGACTGTACTCGTTAACAGCTTTTGGTTTCGGAGCACCTTTTACAGGGTCCTTAAGGAACTCAATCAGCTTTTTCTGAGGGTCTTTCACTTTTTGTTCTTTTATCATCTCATCTCGAACCTTACGAGTAGTGCCTGGAAACATAGAGAGAGATAACAAGTGTTACTCTATCGCAAGATGGTGAGTATCCAAACGAGCCGACTCAACTGGATTGCGAGAAAGTGGATCAGCATCCGTGTGAACTCGTCCCGACATATGTTTGATCTCAAAGTCGTATGGTTGTAGGGCTAAGGACCAACGAGCAAGTTGCCCGTTCGGGTCCTTCAG
>JAQFYP010001463.1:0-15507 GCA_034694865.1 Bilobella braunerae
TCATCACTTTCACTTTTTGGTTTCTCGGCAGCCACGTATAAATTTCTGATTTGACCATTGTCACATTTTAACGTTACACTGAGTTAGTGTTAATCAACTTTTGTCTAAATATCAAGTTTTTAAACTGATTTTGGTGTCAATAGCACCTTACGAGAAAAGCCAAATGTTCGATTAACTTTCTCTTACACTTCGCGTTTCTACTTTTCACTCTTTTGGCAAATGAAAATGAGCTTCACGGCGGAGCCTTCTCTTCATCATGCATTAGAGGATTTGTAGGCATTAGCTATTGTAAAATTCGTTGAAAGAGGGTCAACATGTGCTTAAGTGGTGCTTCCTCACGTTTGGATTTATTGATTGAAGAGTGAGAATTAAGCCTTGGCTACCCTTGCCTCCTTGTTTTAATCTACTTGGCTTCATTATCGACTCTTCATCGTTAGGATGGTTAGGGTGCGGCGGTAGTGAATGGAATTGAGATTTTGTTAACGAGTAGCAATTTGGAAGTGAAGTGGGTCTAATAAGTCCCAACGAGCTTCCAGCCTCCTCCAGCCCTGCCTCCGACGTTTCCAGCCTTCGAACAGGGATGATCTCCCCTGGAGACCCGTCGTTATAATAAGTCCTAAGCGACAGGAATGAAGTACACGTCCCTAAAAGCCTTCCCTTTCCGGGGAATTGAACCTAAAGAGTTAAGCATGCATGTAATGTGGATCCTTGAGTCATCCAGCATAGACAACGACCCTCCGCATTCCGCACCGACTTCCATGCTCCTAGCTTCCTCCCTTCCAAACACAGATTCTAAACCAAATTGCATGAAATGGAAACATAAAGAAGAGGAAACGGTCCGAAAGGAAAGAGGAAATAAGGAGAGGTCTCACACGAGGCGACTACACAACAACGGATTCTGCGAGGAAATTACCGAATGATGGGATGACGCTTGCTGGTGCTGTTGGAGATGGAGATGATGGTCACTGATGCGCGTTCGTTTTCGTCGTTTTGGTGGCTGAGTGTTGGTGGCACTCCCGGTGGCAGACCCTTGATTTTGATTGGTTGACTCAAGTGGTGAGACGCCGTTGGTCTCGGAGTGGCCGCCGTTGGGCGAGAAGGTCATTGAGGAGGTCTGCTGCTGAATGGAGTTGGGAGTGGATGAGGGGCCAGCAGAGCCTGATGGACTTGACATTCGTGGCGGAGAGCCCCTTCCAGAGCGATGCGGGTGCTGGTGGTGGTGGTGATGGGATCCGTTTCCGGGCCCAGGCTTTGACACGAGGCGTCTCAACCAGTCTGAAAAGAATCCTGGCGGTGGATTTCCGACGTCGTTGGGATATGAGGGTGTGGCAGCTAGGAGACGGGATAAAAAGTCAGCGTGATGCTTTAGCTCGGGACCGACGGGACTCGTGGGCATAGCTATCCCTAGTCCACTCATTCCAGCCCCTCCATATCCATTTCCGGTTGGCGGGGTCATTGGGGTCAAGTTCCCGATTCCCGGCAGGCCCATTCCGAGGTAGCCGCTGCTCGCACGATGGTGCGGGTCAGTTGCCGAGGTCGACGTCCCTCCATTCATATTCATTTCCTGAAAAAGTAAAAGAAAAAAAAAGTATTAGAATTGAAAAGTTTTCACATTCAGACGCCAAGTACTATTCTGTTTTTGTTTTGTTATTTATAACACCACGTCACATTAGGAGGAACACTTAGGTTTAAAAACAGCTTGCGTGCGTGCTAGCACAGAAAAACTGGTGTTGGTAGGATACAAAATAAGGGAGCAAGCTCCCCGTCTAACAATAGAATGACTTTCCCCATGTTTCACTTTATTGAAATTGTGTTGTGAAAGGGGACGAAAAACGAGATGGTAATGACATAATGATATGTTAACTCGTTACTCTCGCATTATACAAATTTTTGAGGTACGATTGACGCTTTCCTTTAGTCAAGCCCCCTCTCCAGCCCTTACTTCCAGCCTTATTTTCTTTAAAGCCTTCCAATTCTTTGTGGGCTCTTATGTGTGTAGTTTTTAGACTTTCCAAATGCGAAATAAATTGAATCTAGCTCAAGCCTTAATCCATCCCGTCACTGCCTCCCCGAACCTAATCTGCCCTTACTTCAAAGACGCATTGTTAAAATTGGGGACGGTGAAAGCGCGAGGGAAAGAAGAGAGTTGAGTGCTCAAAAAGTGGTTTTTCAATTTATGAAGATGATGAAAAATCATTATCATCACCCACCACCATCATTTAAATTTATGTAATAATTTTAAACCTTCATTCTTCTCCACTTTTTTGATGATCATTCCTTATTGGTGGAAGTTGGTTGGAAGGGAGAGAAAGGAGGAGAAAGTGAAAAATGGTGAAAGGAAAAGTTGGGCTAAAGACTTTGTGCTTGAGATTGAACAAAAAATCCGTGCGCACTTCCTTGGAACATCGTCACGGTCTTTCGTCGCCGTTTCTCGGCCTTGTCCCTGCTGGGATTAAATAACATGAGATGAAAAATGAACTTTTGGGGAAAGTGGGAAGAGAAAGGAGTTAAGGCGCACAGTTTGAAAAAAAATGTCGCCTCTCTGGTAGTGGAAGGTCCTAAGCCAGGAAGAGAAAGTTTCCTAAGACATCCTTACTAAAAGAATATGCAAATGAAGGGAGAGAGTCTCATCCTAAGTGAAAGTCCTCGGCGTAGCTCCTGCCTAACCATTCTGAGGCTCAAGGAAATGAAATCATAATTATTACATTCATTTCCATCATTGGGGAGACGCTGGGTAGTTCCCTTGTGGCGAAGGAAGCTTTTGAAAATCCTTCTTTGGGCATATTAGTCCAAAGCACTTCAGCCCCCCTCCAAAGCCCTAATACTACCTCTCTCTGATTCTTTTACTAGTCAACCGAGCGTATGAGCTGTAAATTTCAATTAAAAATTTTTAGACGGCACTTTCACTCTAATGAACCAGCTGCTTATTATACTTTCACTCTCTTAGGCCTACAGCGGAGGGAAAGGGGTAACTTTTGAGCAATCCATTTGTGGAGTGGATGATGAAGGACGGAAGCCGCGTGACATGGAATAAGTATTGTAATTTTGAGCCCAAGTAGGAAATCCTCCCTATCCTATCCCTCATTTGTTTAAATCAAGTCATCATCATCATCTATCTTTTCTGAGCCTAAATAGTCAACGCTTTCACTACAAAACAAACTCTTCCTTTCCTTATTTACCAATTTTGTAATGAGAAACAAAATTTCTGTTTGATTGTTCTCATGAATTTAGATTTAAGTGTTGTGTGCTAATTGTTTTCAAATTCATTCTGGTGATTAATTTTAAATGAGAAGTTACTTTCACCTAAGCACGGCAATCAATGATGACATAATGAAAAAAACGTATTAGGTACGTAATGCAAAACTGTAATTAAAAAAGAATCTTCGAATTATTATTTCTTGTAGATTAAAATTAGATTAGATTGAATTTGTTTCTAATTTATTAATTGTATAGGAAAGGAACTATGAATTCTCTTTCAGTATTAGAACGGGTTGAATGGATCCGTTCGTGAACTATGAATTCTGTTCAGTGTTAGAAAGGGTTAAATGGATCCGTTCGTGCGGAGTTGCCAGCAATATTTATTTTTAATTTTTAATTTTTTACAATTTCATCCTGTCATTATTCTTTTCCAGTTCTCTGATACAGAAAAAGAAAACAAAGCCGAAGAATGTCCCTTTCAAAAAAAATATCACCCTCGACGTTTTTGTTTTGTTATTTGAATTATCCCAGGCTAGGCTGCTCGAGTTTCCACAATGCTAATGTGGCTGTGAATGGCGATGAGTACTCCGATGATGCGAATAATGTCTCTGATTCAATTGAACCGTGCGATGTTATAAAAAAAAAGGTTTTCACTCTACGTGAAACTTGCCATTGTTATTCTGGCCCTCCCTAAAATAAAATTGATACTAATCAAGTTCTTCAAAGGAAGGGCCAGGTGCTTGTCACTATTGAAACTATATTCCTAAGCCAAACTAGCCCGTCCTCGGACAGGAGTATTTTACTCTTAAATTTCTGGGTCCTCCTTGTCCTAACACTTCTATGTAACACAAGAGTAATTAAATAACTAGATCTCCGTCCTATGCTGAGAAATCATGTCAAGGTTTTGTTTATCATAGTGCTATAATTAAAAAAAAAACTAAAAATTAAACACTACGCAACTTGAGGTCGATTGGACTATTGAAGTACTCACGGCACGAGGTCTAATCAGAAAGCCTATTGTTCGTTTAATACTGTTATTTATTTTGGGGTTTGATCTCCTTATCTGCAGGGCCTGGCCCTTCATTGCTCTAATTCGGATTAAAAGATCTGAAGAATTAGGGACTTTGCCTGGCGTACTGTAAAAAAAATCTAAACTTCCAATACTTCGTGAATGTTCCACTTGATTTCAAACTTTCCAACGGCTTAAGTACTTTTAGAACTTAACGCTCATAAACTGTAGGGAGGATCTTCCGAAACGGTCATCTACTCTAAACATCCTCTGGCTATTTAGAAATAGGCTGTCTATTATTCTGATTTTCTTATTCTAACAATAACTTCTAAAGTTATTATTCTACTGTTTCCGGTCTTCCCCGCTGCCTGAGAGTGAAAGGAAGGGAGGGAAGGAGTGGAAAGTGTTGATACGATTATAGTCCTCTCGCTCCGCTAAGTCCTCTTCAGGAACCCCAATCCTCACTCACGAATTTAGTAACAAAATAGATTTGGTAATCTGTCAACTGGATGAAAAGGGAAGGTTTATGTCCTGCTGCCTGGTTACTACGGAGCTTTCAAAACGAGATCTCATACTTCGTCAACCATAAAAACTGTCCGAGGTTTGCATTGTCAACAAGGGAGCGCTGTCGAAGGGGGGTTTGTGCTGGAGACAAGTTTTAATAAGCATTGTTGACCAAGGTACTTAGTCTCCTCAGACGGAATAATTTCTTCCAGTATCACCCACTTCCCCATTGGAAGTTCCTCGCTCTATTTTGAAAGTCTTTTCAAAATCCGTCGGCTAAGCTTGAGACCTAAAAGCCCGAAGCGTGCGGCCGCTAGCGCTGGAGTCTTGACAATGGAAAGCGGAATTAGCCCAATCAACCAGAATTCAAGAGACTTGAGATTTTAGAAGAGCCCTAGCGAGTCCTTCCAACTTTCAGAGACCACCAACGACACCGAGGCCATTGTCGAACGAGGTCTAAATCTGTTTGATCTTTGAATTATTCCTGCATTTACAAACTACCAGAAATCAATAGGCGTCCCGATTATTGAAGCATTCAAATTTCAAACTCTACAATAAGTCCTACATGAAACCATACAACTGTGAAATTATAATGACAGTGAATTTTTTGATTTCTCAAGAAGATAATTAATTAAAGTTTCAGCAAAGCTCTCTATCAAAATAATGGTCATCAAATATTATGTTTTAAAAGTGTAATGTTTAGTTTTTTTCTATTGTGATGAAGTGACCTACTGTAAATTGTGGCGATTATCACTTGTTTTCATATACTTAATGTTGATGCATTTGGTTTAATTATGACTTCCGGCATGCGGATCAGAAATGGTAAAAACTATTTGAACGACTTAAATAGCGGGAGGAAAGTGGAATTTAAAGCAGCTAGAATTTGATGATGATCTCCGAAGCGTCAAGGGTTGTGTCCTTTGCTGATGAAGCTCTTTCCGCTGAAAACTGTAGTTTGGACTGATATATTGAGGCAGCGAAGCGAGGCTTTTGGATTTAAATTAACCATTTCCAGGATATAATCCATTTAAGTTCCCAATCTTCCTCCCCATAATATCGTTAGATGACAAGTTTTCCTGCGTAGGCCTCGGAGGCTCGAGGAGTAAAGTGGTCGTAGGAGGGAAGACGTTATTAAAATTAGATGGTTTATGTGCTTCCAGTCAGGCATAACGAGCACAATTAGGTTGTTAGTGTTGGAAGAAGGAAGTCAGCGCAATTGCTGAGCCTGAATTTATAAATGAAAGGGAAATTGATCATTTCCCATACTTTAGGAGGCTAAGTTATAAATGAAATGCGCTTGCTTTCCTTACGAAATCTCAAAAGAGAAAAGTAGGCCTCGTGGCGTAGTTTTTTGGTTAGAAAATGAATTCAATTCTTTACAATTTATCTGTTCCTGTTTCCAAGATGGAACTCCTTTCTTTACGTTCTTCAGGATATCAAGGAGCCTTCTCCTAGGCGCTTCTTTAAAGAAAGAAACTTTTTTTTGTGCTGTAGCTTTTAACACCCTTAAAGCCTCAGCTTTACGGAATAATGAAAAGAAGAGAAAGCAGAGAAAGTGAAGTTGGTGTTAAGGCTCTGACTCAGTTTTCCATTTCGCTTTTCTTTACTAAAAGTGAAAGTCTTGTGAAAATAGAAGGGAAAACTTTTTCATCGCTTCCCGCCAGCCCCACCGTTTTCATGGCGGCCGCCTTCGGAAAACATACATCGCCGCCACGACGTCTTCCCTTTTGAACCAATTTCTGATCTAGAACTATTCAAGAGAGGAAGTCCTATCTAACTTGAATGCACATTACCAGTAGATTTGGTTCCATTTTACCGGAAATTTAAAAAGGAATTTGGTGAAATAGTCAAAGAACACAGTTGAAATATTTTCGTTAGCTAATAACTTAAAATTGATGATTACGTTGCGAACAAGTTTGTCTGAGGTTCCAGGAAGAAAACAAGATTTGTCATTTAATTCTCTTTTTATACATTTCTCAAAAGTATACGTTCTTCATGAAGCATTGGATCAGAATTCTGAGAATTCGAAGTTAATTAAGTCTTTCAAGAAGCGGAGTTTCGGATTTCGATCATTCGGGATTCAGGAAGCTTCCCTATTTGTTACCTAAGCATCGTCGCATCTTAAGATTTTAGATTATATTTGAAAAAGTCAACCAGCCAGAATTGAGTATCATTCGACCCAAGATCCAATCAAATCAACCAGGAAACGAGGAGAAAGTAGAAAAAAAATTAGAAAATTCTTGGAAACTTTAAATAATACTAAGTAGGAATTCAAAGTTTAGCGATGCAGCAGGACTAAGAGCCACTTTTAGGTTTTTCATCTTAGTACAGATATTTTTAATTCGATAAATTAGTATTATAGCTTTTAAAATGTTATTAGCTGTTACATCTTAGCGTAAATTATGTTGTCCCCATGTGGCCAAAAATAACAAACCTTTTTCAGGCTCCACTGGTAGAAATTCAAGCCTTGAATGGTATTTTCAACATTCTGCTTCTTCACACTAAAATTAAAAAATCTACCTCTCTCCATTTGAAAACAAAAATGTGAATTAGGGTAAATAATAATTTACCAAATGAGTTTTTCAGTACTAATTCTAAGTAAAATTAAATTTTCGAGATGGATGATCTGATGGAAGCGGAAGTGATTAGATGTGCATGAAGCCATAAATCAGCTGCTGAATTTTGGATTGAGAAGTGTATTACGACATAGATGGATTCCTATTAGCTTAGCCCTACTCAAATGGAAAGAGCTAACAATTAATCAAAAGGAAAAGAGAGAGAATGAGAAAATCGATTGGAGACGATCCAGGTTCCTTTCTCCAACTTTCTCCTTCCAGCAGAGCTGGGATTGTGAAATGGGGAAAAAACAGATTTTGGGGTTTAGAGAGCGGAGAAAGTCGACTAATCTTGAAGGCTGGAGTAGAATGATTAATTTGTGCAATCAATGACACCGGAGACGAGCTGAGTGGAAGCGACAGAAGACGACGAGGAGACAACGGGAGCCCCGCAGAGCGACATACAACGTCGCCCTCCCTCCCACCTCCTGCAATATCATCATAATCTTCTGCTTTCTTGTGAAGGCGACAATCGATTAATAAGCGCTTTCCCTCCCTTTCTCCACTTTCTCTCTCAGAATCCAAATGGATTAACTCGTGGGGAGAGGGGCGGGTAGCCTCAAGCCGCAGAAAAGGGCTCGGGAAAAAATCATTCATTAAGTAAAATCTCAGGAGAGAAGTTGAGCAGTTATACGGGAGAAAGTGAGTGGCGTAATGAAGTCAGGGATAAATCATATTTATCGATTTAATAAACTTTCCTTCTATGCTTTCCAGGAGCGTGTGTCTCGTGTCAGTGATATTGATATTCCCATAGCATTTCCCTATAAGGGCTCATTTCAAGCAGATCATGGAGCTCACTCTCCCCTTCAAAATTCCAAGTCATCTCCCCGCATGTCACACCACCAAAAACGCAGAGGCAGAGGTCCGTGAAAGTGGAAACTAAATGATCGAAATAAATTCAATTTCTAATCAGCCCTTCAGCCACAAATAGCTGTCTCAGAAGGTGATTGTCATTTTCTCCACCCGTGCAAAAAACACTATGAACTACCACAATTTCAGGATACCAATACAGATTTATGATCTTGTAAAAGAAAGTTTGAATCCAACAAGTGCATCAACTTAAAAGTTGAAAGAGTCTTTGGCAGACTAAAACTTTCATTAAAATCACTAAGCAGTAATATATTCGCGGAGATAGACGATTGAATTATTGGAATTATTATGGATATTATAACTAATATGTATAAAAAATATTGAGTTTTAATCACGAAGTGTATTTGGTTTGAAATACCATTTGAATTTTAAATCGTTTTTTGCTGGAAGAAACATTTCATAAAAAATTATGTCACTAATACCTGCACATGGAAGGGCAGATATCATAACGATCCGTTCACCAAATGAAACGTGTTTCGGGGACTAACTAATATTAAACTAAAAGTCGCTTTGAACTATTTAAAACCGCTATCGTTTTATTCCATGCTAAAACAAAGTTAGTGTAGTTGGCCATTTGTTGTCTTTTTTAATTTTTTAAAAACATTATATCAACACATTATAACTTCGCTGATCAGGCTAATATTCCATCTTGGTGCAACCCATCTTGTTTTAATGCAATTAGGCCACGTGTTTTTCAATTAGCCTTTTATTTTTTTTGACAGGTGTGAATGGATGTTAATGTAAACGTTGATAAGATTGTAAAGTTTTGTTTTACATTATAAAACCACATTATAAAGGGATTTAGTACGTTATAAATTGTAAAATTAATTTTGATTTCTTCCAATAAAATAATTGAAATAATTAATAATAATAAAAATTTAATAATAGCTGTAGGACAATGGACAAGGCGGTGTCAAAAATGCGTACAAATTATTGTAAGAGTGATTTGATTACAGTCACTACTGTTAAGAAAATTTCCCTAGTTTGTAAATCCTACCTCAAAAAGTCTCCCTTAGTGAAAGCTGTGTGAAAGGCATAATGTCAAAAGTTGTAAGTAATCCTTACCTCCGTTGGTTGGTTGATCTCGGGAGGAGAAAGCTCCGTGTGGAAAGGAAAATGAGCCTAAAGACTAAGAGAGTGAGGAGTGAAAGTTCATCCGGTGAAGAAATTAATTTACTCCTTCGTCCAGCCGACCTTTCCCTTCTTGCACGCTTGGCTAATAGAGTCTTCGTCTAAGTCAGTTAGGCCCTATAAAGCCCTCCTTAACTTTACCACCCCGAAAAGAAGTCGGGAAGAGTCACGGATGACCATTATGACAGGCCCAGGAATCTGATTCACTCCTCCACTAATGACTTTCTCTATCTCTCTCCCTCCTACTTCCCGATCAGAGGGCTCCTCTCCATTTGATCACGCTCTCCCTATAATTGCTTCTCCATCAAATAGGCTGATTGTTTTTGGAAATAGAGTCTTTTGCACGAGGGTTCGGAAGGGCTTTTAAGACGAAGTGCGTCTGGAGAATGCGCTGGTGAGGGCTGGATAGGGCTGGAGGGAAAGTGGAAGTGAAATTGAAGTGTAAACTGTTATGGTTTCTCTCTTTGTGCAAATGGATATGATGTTGTACTTTTCGAGATTTCTCTCCACTTTTCTACTTTGGCTCTGCCGAGCTTTTGGTGTCTGGGAGCCGTGCTTCTACGGTCCTTGATGCGCGTGGAAGTGGTGAAAGGAATATTTGGAGAAAGCGTATTCCTGGTGAAAGTAGAGTCTAAAGTCTGAAGTGGCTTTTGTGGTCGTTGGGGTCGATGGGAAGCAACTTATTCACTCAAACTCAAACTCACTCGATCAAATAGAGGGGAAGGCGGAGACACTGAGGAAGTGAAAGTGAGGCTCAAGAGCAAAAGAAAGTTCCCACACCCAACAAATACAGATTCCAACTTTCTTTTATTCCCTCACAAGACTTCAAATTGAATCTTTTACCAAAATCCAAAGTCCTCACTTCACTCGCCCTAAGTACTCAAAATATCCACAAGAACGCAACTCAATCAGGAGCAGTGGTGGAGGAGAGAAAGCAAAACTCAATCATAAACTTTTTAGTTTACTTTCACCAACTCCTCTCCACAAATGATGAGACACTTTAGAGAAAGTCCAACATGGACCACTGCAACCAACCCACTTTCACCTTGACCAATTTTCGAAATATTCCAACTGTAGCCGGTAATTACTCAACACGGCCCATCAATCTCTCTCGGTGGAGCAGAGGAGCATGAGTAAATTGTGAAATGCTGGATCATGCTTCCGAAGTATCGCCCCGTGGACATGTGTCGAGGGGAAAGGAGTGAAAGGAGCGCTGTCGGAGTGAAGGGCTCGCTATGACTGCCAGAATGGAACTGAGGAGGCATTTGGCGGAGCTCCCCCAGAAGACATAAGGATCTCCCAGCACTTGGAGTCACTGGGATCCAGAGGACGTATCATGCTAAACTAGCGTTAATCATATCGATTTTCACTGCTCTCGCCAACGACTCACATCCAGCTACCGAGCTTTCCAGCCCATCTAAGTCCCCTCAAAAATACCCGGGTTGAGTTCACAGTTCCAGCAAAAATGGAGCCCAAACAGCTCATTACGGAGATACCGTGACTCAACGCTCCGGCCAACCTTTCTCATTCTCCTTCATCACATCTCATTCCAAATAACGACTAAAATTGGTTTTAAAAATTATAGTGCAACAAAATGTTCTGCAAACAGTAACACTACCTTAAACAATAAGAGTAAAAAAAAAGTTAAGTTAAATAAATCAGGGAGCATAGAAGTAAACAAGTTGCGTTCAAATAAATTTATTTAATTCGAAAGTTAATTTCGAGAGTTTAGACAAAATCCAAACTAGTCAATAATTTAGTTGAGAAGACAGGAAACAAAGAATTCTACGAAATTAATTACAAATAATACACAAAGTATAATTACGAAAAGAGTCTTCCGTACGACATTCTTCAAAAAAAATTTAAGCCAATCCAATTAATTAGAATTTATTTATCGTTTGAGTCTTAAACCAATTTCTCTATTCATTTAATTTTGATTCGGTAGACGCTCTCAGTAATGGTAAGTTTGAGATTTGATACGCTCCCGAGAATTCAACAACCGCCACGGAGGCGAAGGACGAGATGAAGAGTGGATTCCTTCTGAATGTTGTAATCAGAAAGAGTTCGCCCGTCTTCAAGTTGCTTACCGGCAAAGATTAGACGCTGTTGATCTGGCGGGATTCCCTCTGCAGAGACAAATCATAATTAGAATCATCAGCATAAAAGCTAACAGATATTTTGTTTTATTAAGAAATATTGAAGCAACTTACCTTTGTCTTGGATTTTGGCCTTGACGTTTTCAATGGTATCAGAGGGTTCAACCTCAAGGGTGATCGTTTTACCCGTGAGTGTCTTTACGAAGATCTGCATACCACCCCGAAGACGAAGGACAAGATGTAGTGTTGACTCCTTCTGAATGTTGTAGTCGGAGAGGGTGCGACCGTCTTCCAACTGCTTTCCGGCAAAGATCAGTCTCTGTTGATCTGGTGGGATTCCCTCTAAAAAAAAAGACAAATATGATCCATCGAGAATAAATAGGATGTATGGAATGTTTGATTGTAAATAATTGAATACTTTAAACAAACCTTTGTCTTGGATTTTGGCCTTGACATTTTCAATTGTGTCTGACGGCTCAACTTCGAGGGTGATGGTTTTCCCCGTAAGCGTCTTAACAAAGATTTGCATGCCGCCACGGAGACGAAGGACAAGATGAAGAGTCGACTCTTTCTGGATGTTGTAATCTGAAAGGGTGCGCCCATCTTCGAGTTGCTTTCCGGCGAAGATCAGTCGCTGTTGGTCTGGTGGGATTCCCTCTATAATAAAAAAAAGGTTACAAATCAAATAAATAACAATACTTTTTAAAGTAATGTCTGCCATCAATCGAATAATTAAAACAAACCTTTGTCTTGGATTTTGGCCTTGACGTTCTCAATCGTGTCCGACGGTTCGACCTCTAGGGTGATGGTCTTTCCCGTGAGCGTCTTAACAAAAATTTGCATACCACCACGGAGGCGAAGGACAAGATGAAGGGTTGATTCCTTCTGGATGTTGTAGTCGGAGAGGGTGCGACCGTCTTCCAACTGTTTTCCGGCGAAGATCAATCGCTGTTGATCTGGTGGGATTCCCTCTGAAATCGCAGATAATAATTAATATGGAATCTGAAGGAGGAGAATTGTGTTTGTAAATTATTTTAAACAAACCTTTATCCTGGATTTTAGCCTTGACGTTCTCAATCGTGTCCGACGGTTCGACCTCAAGGGTAATCGTCTTTCCCGTGAGTGTCTTTACAAAGATTTGCATACCGCCGCGGAGACGAAGGACAAGATGAAGGGTTGATTCCTTCTGGATGTTGTAGTCGGAGAGGGTGCGACCGTCTTCCAACTGCTTTCCGGCGAAAATCAATCGCTGTTGATCTGGTGGGATTCCCTCTGAAATAAGGAATGATTGCAATTATTAATAAAAATTTAACTTGAATAAAGGTGTGGTTAGTTAGTCGTAATCCATACATACCTTTATCTTGGATTTTGGCCTTCACATTCTCAATTGTGTCTGACGGCTCGACCTCGAGGGTGATCGTTTTACCGGTAAGCGTCTTCACAAAAATCTGCATACCGCCTCGGAGACGAAGTACAAGATGAAGAGTTGATTCTTTCTGGATGTTGTAGTCCGAAAGAGTGCGACCGTCTTCAAGCTGTTTTCCAGCAAAGATCAATCGCTGCTGATCTGGTGGGATTCCCTCTAAAATAACGAATGATGACAATTAGGATTATTGTACGGATGGGAATTGAAGGTATAATTGTTTGGTTAAATTAAAACACACCTTTGTCTTGGATTTTGGCTTTGACGTTTTCGATGGTATCCGATGGCTCGACCTCGAGAGTGATCGTCTTCCCTGTAAGCGTCTTTACGAAGATTTGCATACCACCGCGAAGTCGAAGAACCAAGTGAAGCGTTGACTCCTTTTGAATGTTATAGTCAGAGAGGGTTCGTCCATCTTCCAGTTGCTTTCCAGCAAAGATCAGACGTTGTTGATCTGGAGGGATTCCCTCTGTAACAAATATTAAATAACATTATTATAAATGAGGACTTTGAATTGTAATATTCATTGTTCTAGTAAATTATGCCTAACTGACCTTTATCTTGAATTTTTGCCTTGACATTTTCAATTGTATCCGAAGGCTCGACCTCAAGGGTGATCGTTTTGCCAGTAAGGGTCTTCACGAAAATTTGCATTCCACCACGAAGGCGAAGTACAAGATGGAGTGTTGACTCCTTCTGGATATTGTAATCCGAAAGGGTGCGCCCATCCTCCAGCTGCTTTCCGGCGAAAATCAGTCTTTGTTGATCTGGTGGGATTCCCTCTGTAATAGCAAATTGATAATTAAATAATTAAAACCTTTGAAAGTGGATGCAATGGTGAATTTGAAGTAAAATCAATTTTAAAAACTAACCTTTATCTTGAATCTTGGCCTTGACGTTTTCAATGGTATCCGATGGTTCGACCTCAAGAGTGATCGTCTTTCCCGTAAGCGTTTTAACAAAGATCTGCATTCCACCGCGGAGTCGAAGAACCAAGTGAAGCGTTGACTCTTTCTGAATATTGTAGTCAGAGAGGGTGCGCCCGTCTTCCAGCTGCTTTCCAGCAAAGATCAGTCTTTGTTGATCGGGTGGGATTCCCTCTACAATAACATACGACACAAATATTATAATCAAGGAAGTTGAATGATTTTACAAATTAAAAAAAAACTTACCTTTATCTTGAATCTTTGCTTTCACGTTTTCAATAGTATCCGACGGTTCAACCTCAAGGGTGATCGTCTTTCCAGTAAGCGTCTTCACAAAGATCTGCATATTGAATCTAGATTATTCTGAAAACAAATGAAACCCTTCCCGTTAATTTAGTCAATTTTTTTTTGGGAGTGAACTGAAGAGGAAGAATCAGTCAGTTCAGTGACCTAACAAATCTCCGCTCTGCGCAGCAGTAGTCAACAACTAAATGGAAGAGATAAACGACACAGTTCTTGTGGCAACGCAGTTACAAATTGTAGGCGAGAAACTCTGTCGCAAAATAGGAAATTGCGCAAAGGAGAAAATGTTACACCAGGAAAAGATATGGCAAAGCTAATAAAAAAACACTCGAAAGTTTCCTACTCGATCGAATCGACGACGATCGTCATATGACGAAGGCCTGATGACGTCAACCATATTTCCTAGTAACAAGTTTCTTTCTCTCATACGAATATCCCATTTTCCCATTTACTTTTCATCTGCTTTGAATATGCCATTCTCAGCTCTAATTTATCTCTTAATTCCCGTTTAAGTGAAAATATGCACAGAATACTTTGTCCTTTAATTGAGTATGTGCTACTTACCGATATCCAAGTTAACTGGAGACAATTAATTGAGATTAAGTAATTGTTCACTGTAGGTAGTCTTGTAGAGAGAGTTGAGGCGTCCACACAAAGGAGAGAATAGAGCAGAACTGAGAGAGGCCAGGGAGTGAGTTGGCCTCTTTCTAGTGGCAGCTCCTGTCTCTCGACCAATCAGAGCACACCAAACCCCTCCAAGCCCCGCCCCCCTCTCCCACTGACGCAATGCAACGAATCAGTGTCATTTCCCCATGACTCACACGAAGAGTTCACATGAACAAAATGCACAAGCCAAGAATCTTCGAGAGTTTTCTCAACTCAAAATTAAAATTATTTTGATTTTGAAGTACCCCATGTCAATGACCCCTTTTCTAAGGACTTCCCAAATCCCAATTAACAACTGTTTACTTGTTCAAATTTAACCTCTAAACAAACATGTTGATTGTTCCTGAACTTGGCTAGAGTCCACTTGAAACAACTCGTTTTTGTTTTGTTTTTATATTCGATCGATTTGCTATGAGGTCAACTTTGTCCAGCAGTGGAGTCGAGCGATTTCAGGGTAAATACGCGGTCAATGGCCTTGGGTTATTCTACGGGGTCAATGACCTTGGACTATTCTAGAATAAGATCGATGATTTAGGAATGACTTTGAAACACTCATTGAAATACCAAGAACGACAAGCAAACGTTGCCAAGAATTTTAAGACTGCGTGGGATGGCCTTGCTTTTAGAAATCGTAAATTGTTTGAAATATTACGTTGTAACTTGTACGATATTTTTAAAATTAGAAGAATATTATTTTTAATTGTGCCATTGTTGATATAATTATTAATACAATACAATGACACAAACAACTTCAAACGTTTTAGTA
>JAQFYP010001464.1:0-15501 GCA_034694865.1 Bilobella braunerae
AAAGATGTGACACATAATCATCCGCATCGATTTGGGACCCTTAGGTCAAGAACCTTTTAAAGTGACCTTTAGTCGGTTCCTTCGATGAATTGTTGAGCTGGAGCAGATGTACTAACAAAACAATTTGTAGTAAGTTTATAAATCTAGACCAAATTCTTACTTATCGTATTCTAAGGGTTTATTGGAATCTTTCGCTTTTGGAATTTTTGGAAATATTTAAGTGAAAACGGAATTGACAAAATGAAGGATTACATATTACTGATTTTGCTAAGAATGTACAATTTATGCAGATTATCATGTAATATATGTGATATTATCAGTTGTATTATATATTATCAGGAGACACTTTTATTGTAGGTATTGTTAGTTTATATTTTATTGGTAGGATCTTATTAAGCTATATAAATTACCAATTACCAATATCTGTTTTTTTTTGCAGCACCACTTTATGGACAATTTGAAGGTCAGCCAGATGTCAAGGATGACTGATTCTACTAGCACGAAGACATTATCCCACTAGATTGAAGTGAAGATCAACGTCTGAGATCCCGTGAAGCAACTCCTGAGTGTATGTCGAATACTATCTGGTTACCGATTATCAAAAGAAGATGAAAAATTTGTATTAGAATTATATATGGAAGGTGTATAGAATGGTTAAATTATAAGTGATATAGCCAGTCTAACAATGTTGCAAATTTGGGCTAACTAAAGCACAGGATTCATTTTTTTTTGCAAATTTCTCATGGCAAAGAATACAACAGTAGCTGAGTGTACCTTAAATGTTTTTTATATACCAGAAATAAGGCTAAAAATTTGTAGTAGTTGACATGTTTGTAGTTTTTTACGTTTGGGTTGAATACATTGTGACAAAAAAATTCGTTACCGGAAAAGTTTAATGTTTTGCAAATTACTAAAGCGTACAAATGCTACGGAATTTATACAAAATACATAAAATTGTCACGGTGCGTGCTACGACACCGATAAATCACGGCAGGGCAAAGACAAAGGGCAAATTACTATTGGACAACTTTTTACACGGGCACTAATCTCGAGTCCACAAAGGCAACTTCGAACGACAAATGAACACTAATTAAGCTAAATGACAGAATTAGTGAAGAAAAATCACTAAATGTAAAACAACTAATTTACATGGCATTTGGTCATGCTCGCGGTTTGTGAGAGGTAGTTGGCATTTTGAAAATAACAAAATTAATTGATCCATTTTTCGTCGCGTAGAATACGGTTTGTAATCCCAAAAGTACAATTATTTAATTTGTACAATTCTAATTATATTAAAATGCTACAAATTACCATGCGCTAATCTTAAGACCTTTCAGTCGAAAGTTGGCTAAGATAAAAGTTTTGATACATGTGAAATGAATTGGAAATAATGATTTTTGTTTGAAATATTGAAGAACACTTTTTATTATGACGGAAATTAACTTTGACAATTGAAAAATTTAAACATCGAATTTGATTTTTTTGCTCTTTTGCTATTAAGACTATTTGCAAATTTTGTTGTTGTAATATTTACAGCACACTTACTTGATTATTTGGATACCAATAGAACATACTAGAACTATATACAGTGCTATTTACTTAAATCTGGACACCCATTTTTAAACAAGTTGTTTATTTTTTAAAATATGAGGGGTTCCTGGTGTCAAAAAAAAGTTTTTACGGTTTACCTTTTTCTAAATCAAATAAAATGCCTTTTTCGGGAAAGAAAACGAAGCTATTCATACTTTTCAACAAATATTTACCCTACATGTTTTCAATTTTTCGCGAGGTTACTACGGGATTTTAAATTAACTGTACAGGTTTAAATGAATAGTACTTTATACTATCAATTATGTTAGTTTTAGGTTAGACTAGGTTTAGGTTTGTTTGAGAGATTAAGAGAGAGCCCAAATCAGTCGTGATAGTCAAATAATTGCTAGTTGTTTGGGGTAAGATATTAACGTCAACAGACGCGTTTCCGTATTTATTGAAGAACCACTTTCACTAAATGAACAGATTTTTAGAGATTAGTTATCTAATAAGGTTAAAATCTTTTTAAGTAATTAGATTAATTACATTTTTGAGTCAGAAAGTAAATTTTGGTTCTATAGTATAAATATAAATGAATTCAAAAGAATAATAAGAGTACGTTACGTGTTAGACGTGACTTACGTGTTAGACGTTGGGGGTCTAGAAATAAAATGTAATTTGAAAAAAGGGAAAAGAGTGAAATGTTCAGAGTTATTTAAAAAATTGCTTACAAGAAAAATAGTTTTAGTATTAATAATGTTTTCGGTGAATGTCATTGATTGCATTTCCTATTTAGGTTGCGAAAAGCCCGACTTGACAGCTTGTTGGGTTGCGATAGTTTCCGGTTTAGGTTGACCGGAATGGCCTTCGATTAGTTTTATGTTTATTTGTTAGGTGTTTAATTAAAAAAAAAGTCAATAATAGGATGGTGCCTATTAGTGTTAGCATCCAAATATCTTGAAGCCAAGTGAAGATGGGCTAGGTTCCGAAAAGAAAATATTCTCCGGGAACTCGCCACATTTCCTTGGGTCTCCATTTAATTTAATATTTTCTAAATGCAGACAAATATTTTTTGTAACCGTGCCATTTGAGTTTATTTTAATAATTTTACCATGGTTGCCTTTGTCCAGGGACTTTTGGACATTCCTATTATGGGAATTAATCCGGTTTCCATCGACACCGATTTTGGTATCGATGTCTCCATTTGCGTTAGTGTTAGGTGTAAAAATGCATTGTAATGCGTAATGTAATGTGTTAGACGCTTATGATGTTGGGTGATTATTAGTTGTTTTTTTTCAGTTGATCCTAGTTGGGTGTCTGGAAGTAGATTCAAATAATGCCCAATGATAGTTGCAGAATTGCCGTAATTCATTACAAATTACATAACTACCCAATTCAGTTCAAAATTGCATACACATCTCTTAAATAATAATTTTAGAATTACACATACACAGTTACAAAGGAGTCGCATGAGTTAGAACCTCCAAAATGCATGTCTGCAATTTCGGCTTCGGCTGTTGAATATTTGAAATTGATTCTTTTTGTCTTTCTCAAATTCGTTGATGTTGAACCCGCGAATATCCAAAAGAAACTCTTTCCCTGCGAAAAAGCATTTTAAGCTTGAGTTCATGCTTTCGCTACTGTTTGTTGTTGGTGTGATAGTTTGCAGTGACTGCAATAAAACGCAATTTTTTATTCGCGTTGGAATCACTAATATTTTAACTTTTACTTTCAAAAACTTTCAGAATGAGCCAGTTTTAGGACATTTTTTTTTTTAATTTGTGGTTCGGCTCCCTACAGGCACGAAACCCATGGAGCCCTGGAAAGCAAATTAACAACCATGAATTACAATAAAAACGGAGTTCAATTTTGATTTGAAGGATAATTACTAAAATAAGAGTCATCATTTTCTCATGTTAAAAATAAATGGTAACGGAAGCAAAACTATAAAATAGAAACAGTGTTGGAATAGATGGGTTGAAAGTAAGACATGTGGTTTTCAATTTAAATAATTAAGAGTCAATTGAGTATTGTAATTTACCTCAGATATTCAAAAGGATAACTGCTATCAAGTGCAATTTTCTTTGATCCCAATATTTAGCATTTATACTTACATTTGATAAGCTTACAATATAAACATAAACATAAGCCTTCGACATACATCGAATATCAGAATATGCAGGTGAGACGTAGTTAACAAAATGCAACGACCGCATGTCAATAAATGAAACGTGTTTTATAAACACGTTTAATTTTAGTAATTTTAATAAATGAAGCAAATTTTTTAGTGTAATAATTTGATTTATAGTTGTGTTCAGATTGCCACTAATTTTACACTTTGTAAAAATCGACCCCGTTTCCAAGAATTGAACTATTTTTTTCCCGCTGCACACGTTTCCTTCCAACTTTTCAAGTTGGGTTGTTTTAGCACAATGATTGCTGTTATTGCTGGTTCACGATTGACAATTGATGGCAAGTAATCGGTAACAGCGTTTAACAGTAAGACGTCCTTTACATAAATTGTATAGGGAGATGATTAATTGAATAGCATGATTTAGTAATACCTCAATTTCAAACAAAAAATATAAGGTACATTCACCGTATTCCACGTTACTGGAACGAACGTTTCCTCGGTTTTCCTACTATAATGGTTTATTGTAGGAAACGTCCTTCTCACTTGATTGTGCTTTAGTAGTGTTTTGTTAATGCTTACCAAAAAACACTACTCCCAGTCTCACTGCATTTGATGAATTAAAAGAGAGGTTTGTGAAACAAATAAATACAAATGACGCCAAGTCATGCAAATTAAGAATAATTTTATAAAGTGAAGATGAAGCTTACTTACTGAGACCATGATAAGTTTTTTAAGTAAATAATTAAATACTCGTCAAGTTAATGCAGCGGTGTTTTTTAAAGCAAGACTAAAGTTAATAGGTGTAATGTGATCCCACTCTTGTTCGAATGCATAAACGGTTCATTTTATCCCAGAGATGAGTTGACTCACAGTCTTATTTGAATAATAGTTTTGCACTAATGTCGCATGACGCGACACGTACTTTATTGCCTTTGATCTTAACCTGTGTATACCCGACCCAAAAATAGAGGTCAGACTAACATACAGATCCGATTGCTACATGGTGTAGCACATCAGGAAAAGTTACATAAGTGTACAGTTTGCTGCGTCATGTAGCACTGAATGTTGCCAACTTGTTTTTGGAACTATAGTAAATAAAAATTGTATAGAGTTTGAATATATTTACGAATTAACGACTAGAAATATTTTCAATCCTTTTGTAATTATTTCACTTTATTTGCCTGGCTTTATCCCACTCTGTTAAACTAAGTTCATATCCAAACTGAAACAAAAATTATTAAAGTGTCGGAGGATTGTATATTTATTCTTACTAGAACATTCGTGTCCAATTTACGTTTCTGCATTTCAAATTTCTATCACCCATTTTCTTAAATTATTTAGTCGTTTCAGTTTATTTTCAAATTTCTACAATAAGACCCTATAGGAACTAAGACATGTTTAAACCAAATTTGGTTTTACAATGATATTTGAGTGAGAAAAGCGGGAAACAAAAGTTATTACGTAATTCCTTCTACCTTTCTTAAATTGTCCATCCTGATGAAAATATGTTCTAAGGAATTTTTTTGTTTTTCCTATTTAACTTGCATAGAACTCATCCATTCTCACTTTTTTAAACTCATCATGGTATTTTGCACGTTTAGAATTTTCAAAATTTTCTCTCAAAAGCATTGTTACGCATTCGGCAAGATCGACTTTCCAAACTTCAGTTTGTTTCACAGGTCTCTTCATTTGTTTATCTATTGGCAACTTGCTTTTATCCAATAAAGAGAATTTACTTAGAAATCCTACCCATCTTGTTCTTCTTTCCAAAATTGCGGTTGTCAAATTTCTGTGACCAGCTAAAATAAACTGAGAAATAACCTTAATTTTAATTAATTCCTAATTCATTCTAATTAGCGTAAAATTAGAATATTCGTTTACAAAATCGATTGGTAAGTTATGTCCGGGTTTTCCAACAACATTTATGAAAGAGTTGCGTTTCAAATAATTTCGGCACAACAAGCGGTTCAGCGCCAGGAATTCCTTATGAATTTTCAAATTTTCCAACAAATAGTAATATGAAAAATTATAAATAAAAAAAAAATTAAGCATTGACTTTTGAGAAAAACAACACAGTCGTTAAAGGCTAAGGTGGATGTATGATTGGAACAACTTTTGTATAGGTATTTTATTACCCTATCATGGAATCAAAAAATTTCAAAAACAATTTCTAAGTACAAATTTTGCCTCGGCCGCTCATCATGATTTTCAAAATTTCCAACAAATAAGTCTACAATATTTAGTAATTTTATTTAGATCTTAAGTTGTATGAGCCAAATTACTCTTCTCCATCGCCTGGTCAGGTCAATATGAATATGGAACGTCGGACTTACTTTATGTATTAAGGTTCTGGGATTACAAAGTATTCTGGACCTCAACCGTAGCAAGCTTGGTTCCGGACATGTCATGTCAAGCCCATGTCATGCCAGTGTCATGTCTATAGCTTAGGTTAAGCTAGGTAGGATAGGTCAGCCAATACTTCATGTGGCATGTGTTTTCAATTGCTTTCTGATTTCAAGGTACAGATCTATTTTAAAGAGTTTTTCGACTTGAATTTTATAACCTGCGATTCCATTATCATACCTTTGGTAGTTCCGCATAGAATAAATTAGTTTCTGAGTCATTGTTTTTTGAAAACATTATTTTAGTGTAGTAAGACTACGCTCTACTTATTCGGGAAATTTTAAACTTTGTTTCCCGACAGCATTTGCATAGGATGCCAAGCAAGATTTAATCATTGCTTTAAATTAAAAAAAAATTGTTTTAAATCATTGTGCAGTACATTTCGTTTTGGCTTCGGAATTTTAGGAAACAAGTAAGAAGTAATTTGCTGGGATTACTAAATTCAACTGTTTTCTTTATTCATTTCCACCTGAAATCTTCACTTTTCTCGAGCGTGAAAACGTGGCATGTCAGCATTTTAAGGAGTCAAAGGTTGTGCCTGTCTAAAAGTTACCTAGGTTTCCTCGGTTGCCATGCTGATGATTTACGACACTTCCCAAACTTTGCGCAGGAAGTTCGACATTATCTCTGTCGGAGGCTAATGAAGGACGTTAGGAATAACCTTGTAAAGTTTCTTATTTTGCAGAACTGTAGCATTTTACCGCTGAATAGTACGATTTCCTGTGCTTGTATTTTGCTTTAGGAGTAATGTCTTCATCTAGAAGTTGTGAGTCGTACTTAATTTTTTCAGCAATTTGACTCAACCTGTGAGCAAAACTCTCCGCTTCGTACTTGCTTTTAGTAAAGGCAAGTCATACTTTATTGAACTCTAGATTCCGACAAATATGGCTTTGAAGAGCATAAAAATAATTTTCGACATACTTTACCAAAAAAAAAGAACTGTTTCTTAAGGTTTATAACTACACCCAAATTGTCCAAATGGCAAATTTTCTTTACATGAAAGATAGCATCGTCGGAATTCAGTAGCACGCATAAATTTAAAATTTGTAACATCAAATTAAACTACATGATCTACTGTACATAAGTAGACAAGGATTTGATGAGTTTTGCTTGTATGCATAACCGCAAGAATCAAAGCATTTTGACTTCATTTAGTCGCCTAAACAAAGTGATGCCGCAACATTATAGTTGTAAATTGTATTGTGAGTATGTTTTGTCAGACACAAAATCTACTGCAAATAACACTAGATTACAGTGAAAAAAGATGGTTTTAAATCAAATTGTACTGCAACTTTGAATTATAAAATCAAAGTGTAAGAAAAATGGGATCTCCGGGGGCATGAAGGGCATGAGAGTCATGTTCCTCATAAGAGACTAGAATAAGTATAAAAAAAAATTCCAAAGCTCTTAGATGCTAATTCCTCAATTCAGATTTAATTTGAAGCGATTTGTCGTAAATCCATTTCACGGGAACGGGGTCATTAGCGTTCACAGCACCTACTTTATGTAGGCTACACGTTGCTCCTCACGTGCTCAACAAGATGATTTGTGTCTTTCCGAGGCTCTGTTGTCTTGCTCAATTCAACAATTTCATAATAATACAGGATAACTTATAAGTATAATTTTTAATTTATAAAGAAACTTTCCTACTCGGCAGCAGCTTAATTTTTAAAATAGCACTTTGTCATTACTAATAACTGTTTTTTACTAGATTGTATAGCGGCCACACTCCATGCACGGTCTTCTCCAAGCACAAATTAACACTATTAACGCAACACTCGGTTGTTACCGGAGCTTTTGATATTTGCATAATGCAAATGAACGTTCCGTTTAGATATCTCCTCGATTGAAAATCGGAATTCCTCTAAAGAGGAATCACATTTGCCTTAATGTTAGAAAGTCAAAAAAGCGACATAGTGATCCAGTGATTTATTGTTCATTTGGATCTTCCACGCAATGTTTGGCAACCAGACTAATCCTCGGACTCCTTGAACTTTCATAATCTAATCTTCCGGCCTTGGGTCTAATCCTTGGACTTTGTGTCTAATTCACAAATTTTTCATAAAATTACAAATATAAGCATTCAGTACCAAAATTTTAATAAAAAGAACAGTAATGCTTGAATTGACTTACTATTTGACAGTTTGTTTATGTTTAAGTACTTCTGCCTATTTTTTGTATGTTTGTAAATTGGAGCAGCAGCACTCCTTCTTTATATGCTGAATACGTGCTAAAAAAGCCGGGCCAAGCTCAGGAAAATTCAGAAAAAAAGTCATGTCAATTGAAGGGCTTATAAAGTTAATATATGAACGATTTCAATAATTTTTGTTAAAGCGAATGTTATAGTAACACTTCTAGGGATAGAGGTCAAGTTTTTAAACTCAAAAAAATTTGTTGTGAAACATTTTTACCAAATCCTATTTATAGTGCAAAGTTGTTTTATTTTGTGTATTGCTAAATTGATTTTGTAATTTCTCAGAGTATGGTGTGGGAGTTTACTGACGCTGCAAATATTGCTGCGCTTTCCCAAATAATTGAGAATTCCCATTTCCACTTGAAGTGACGTCATTTAAAAATTACGTGTTGACTAGATCAAAGTTAAGTTTGATCTAACTATGACGTCACTAAACAACTCCTTGGTTCAGTGACCTATATATTTTGCAGAGCACTGTTTGTAAACACTGCTTTGTTTACAGTGCCTGGCCGTGTTAACCATCGTACTACACGCTCTGTACAATTTGTGCACTGCTAAAAGTGCAGTTTTTTTAATTTTCTAGAAATTATATTTAAAAAGACTTAAAACAATTTTTTACCTGTTTGGACAATGTCCGCAAGGAACGGCACGTACTTCCAGGCCATTCAGTAGCTGTTCCGAACAAATAGCGGATAGGAAACCGGAAGTGACATGTTGAACAAATCTCAATATACACTCGTTGACAATCACACCAATCTCAAAGAAGTGAATTGTCATTTTTAATTATTTTTTGAGATTTGAAAAGCAATGAAAAAAAATTCAGAGTTTGACAGTTTCGAAGGCATAGGCGTGGGATTCCTTATAGTCAGCAATTTTTCCGGGTCTTTCAATCCATGATGAATTGATGTAACCTTGATTTCAAAGTCACTTCCTGTCATCATGTTACATGAGATGCAGAAAATTGCTTTAACGTAGTGCGCTTTGTTTATCATGGTTTTTTAACCAGTACGACTTAATTACTGTTTGTTTTGATACAGCTTTAAAATAATTAAAATTGTTCAGCATCTTGTACCTATTCCCGACGCAACAGTTGCTATTTATTTCCAATAATTATGAGACTCTATCATGAATGAATTTCTTCAATTAATCGAAAGGGGACTTTAACATGTATTAACTGAGAAAAATTCCAGAAAATGTTTAAGTTGCATTACACCTAATAAAAACGTAGGTTTATCAGTTTTTGCACAGCCAAGTTTTTGATTTGCGCCCTATTCCTCTACCCGTTTCTGGTTTCATATTGAGCCAATGATGAAGCCATTGGTATGTTTAGCTTGGTCCCCAAATATTTTATAACATTTGATTGTCTTACGACAAACGTCTCCAGTTGCTGAATTGTAATCCCTCTTGCAACAACCGTTACACACGTTTGTCAGTTCGAACAAGTACTGTTGCATACTAGTGTTTCTCAATGCAAAGAAAATTTTTGATATTGTGTCAATATCAATGAAAAAATGCCTTGTGTGCTGTGAGTTTACATAAATGTCTCCGTAGAGTCTAGGCAAAATGTTGGGTGAGAATATGCTGTGCTTAAAAGGTTTGGCTCAGGCCGTTTTTAGGAAGAACAAAAGACAAATGCCGTTTTTTTTGTAATATTTACAATTTCAGCACTCGAAGCTACAAAAGTGCACCCAACCAAAAACCAGAAATCCAGGTATATAAGTTACCGAATTTATTTGAAGTTTATGAAATTTTTTAGTATGAAATACTTAGCCGTGACAAAATTTACAGTAGTACATTAGAAAATTAAGAAACTAAATTAATGTAACACAAAATTTAAAGAAAAAACAAAGCTTTTAGGTTTTTTGGGTCCCTTGCGTCAATCTCATGATGTCTTCTGTACATATGCTTATGTATTTTTTTGTTCTGGCAGAAATTTTGTAGTCACAAGTCAGTCACCGCAACGATAATTTTATTATTATTTTTCTCCGTCTTTCGGGATGTTAAATACAAATCGCTTATTCAAAACAAAAAACAATGGCCATTTTTCATGTTTGCTCGTGTCATCCATCAACAGAGTAAAAAAAACTAACAACAACATAACTGTATAACTATCTGACTGTAGTGACTGTAACTGTAAAAAAAATCCAGGCCACCTTTATGTATTCTTGACTAGAGATATTTGCAAAAAAAATTGCCCGTGTGCTGAATAGGCAACAAATGTAATGCAAACGGTAACCAATTCAATAAATATGTGAAATAGCACTTATTGAATTTTTTACATAACGCTTTAACAGTGTTAAAATAGAGATTAAACAATAGATTGGTAGGAAGTTATTGGATAACTTGAAAACTACGACCTGCGTTACCAAACTAATATTACTCAATTTTTTTTATCCTATTTGTAAACTGTTCAAAATCGATGTTAGAGTGATGCTGAATTACGTTTAATTATTGAACTCGGTAAAAAATTTGTAAAATGGCAGGAAAGTTAGTTGCAGTGACTTAAACCACTATTCTAATTTGTGTTAGTTTAGCTATTACTAGCTCGTATATCTAAGGAAGCGTCCCATTAGTCTTCTATTTCATATGTTAAATTGGTCTTCAGAAATGTCTCAAACTTGTCTTAACTTTAATTTAACTTTAAATTTAGTTTAATTTTAATTTTAAGTCTTTGTTTTTATTATAAATTATTATTATGTTGTAAATAAAAGTTATAACACAGCAATGTGGAATTAATTATGGATTTTACTTAAAAGTGTTCTGTTCTGCTGCGTCTATTTCCAAACTCCTCTACAAATTTTTCTGAGACTTCTTTACTTTTTGCATGAGCACAGTAGAGTAAATATGCGTCAGAATGTTTTGAAGCCAAAAATTCGCGAATTATGAGTTGGATTTCTAATTAGAGGCAGTTAGCGTTGCTAACATTGCAGTAAAGTGTCGGATTAATTTGACGTTCATCACTGCTCAAATCGAGTAAGGTTTTTTTCAAGTCACTTTTTGAGGTAATGAAGATACATGATTCAAAATCTTTTTTAATCTTTGTTATTGCGATATGATGAATACGACACATAGCCAATAAGTGATAAATAGATTTCAAAAACTAAGCAAGAACAAGTTTTAGCAAAAACTCTCACTTTAACAATTCAACATTTAACAACTTAAATGTCGAGTCTAAGAATTGTATCACAATTTCCATTTTGTATTCTGCATAATTTACGGTCCTTAATCAAGCATAGTAAGCTTTGAGTGAGATTACGATAATTTGAGTCACACTGTGAGTAGTATTAGATCCATTTCCAAAAAATATGCGTCTCAGGAACGTTGTGAAAAGCAGCAGAAAAGCCTTGTGAAAGCAAGCTTTTTATGCAATCATGGAGTGCTAGTAAATAGTGCAAGTGCAAATAATTATGATTTTGTTTAGGGTAACTATTAGGGTAACTGAAACAAAAATGTGGCGATAACGCCACATAGTGACGTAGAGCTTAGGAGTATGTTGTTTTGATCTCAATAGCAAGAAACCCTGGCACAGTGGTCTGGAGCTGCACTATTATGGACAAAAGCTTGAAAGTTATTTTGCAAGATGTGGTCAACGGCTTCTGTAGCTAAAAAAAAAAAAAAACAAGCCTGAGAACTTTGGTTCAAATCCAGATCAGCCGCAAAAAGTTTCTGCAATTGGGTTTCGCTTAATGAATTGCCTAACTTCTGACCTTGTGTTTGCCAGTGTCTTCGTAATTAGGCTTCATAACCAGAGGAGATTGGAATGATCCAATAAAGTTCCCCAGCAGCCTTGTGAGAATTCAAAATACGATCCGCATTTGCTACAGATTCCTATCATATCCATACCCACACACTTACTTGTTGACCAGCCGCAATGCGGGAATGTTAAATAACGCTCATTTACCTTTACAATTTTGTTTTTCAGGACCTCATATTTTAATTTAGATTTTATAAATGAAGCAATTCATTACTGACAATTTAATTAAACACAACAATTTAATACTAAAAATTATTTTAAAATTAATTAAAATTGAGACAAGCAGGTGAGTGGCATGAATATAAATAAATTAATATTACAAATTGTTATGGAATTGGGTGGCGAGAAAAAAAATCTTGCTCATACAACCAGTGTTAACGTAAATACACATTTAACAAAAAATTTTAACTATCATTGGAATTGGAAAGGTTAAAATAGATTGAAAAAATGAAAATGATCATTTCCTCAAATATATATCGTTATTGAATATGTGAAAATTTTTTAAATTCGCATTATGTGGACGTGATTTCACAACTTATCCGTACTATTTACCGAAACCATAAAATAGTAGTAATAAAATATTAATGTTGATAAAAATGACCGGGCTGGTGGCTACTTCTCTAGCTGTCCGCACTCAAAAAACTCATTCCAACTATTTCTAAACAAAATTGTCAGGTTAACATGGTAATCCACAGTCGAACACGCGAAGGGGCTAATTAGTGTCTCTGCTATAAAGCTTCAGTACCCACAAAGGCAAGGGTCTGAGGCATCATACACATGCAAGGTTTACCTTGTTAGCTTAATGAAAAATTAATTTTATTTTATGTATAAACGGAGCGGGAAATAAAGTTTACGGAAAAGTGAGCAAGCAATTAACAATGCCATCAAGGTGTTGTACGGTGTCATTTGTGCACCTGAATCTATTTTATACCACGATCTAATTGACGCAAATACTGGACGCAGTGCTCTGACAGTTTTTGTAGCCGTCTTACCTTCAAATGCCTTGATTTTCCACTTTTTTAAGATATTTGTTGACCTCATAAATATTTTTGTAAAGAGATGTACAGAAACAATAAGAGCTGTTGCATCGGTACTACTCGTCGAAAAGGCAACTCCAATGCTGATGATATTAAGTCTGAAATGATACTTGAGGACGAGGGCCGTGGTAAATATGATAAGTGTCATCAACATTAGTTTGAGGAAAGGGAACAAAACTTCTCCGAATGCAATGTTCATTAAATTGTTCAGTAAACAAATTTGTTTGTACAACTGGATGTGTCTATCCGAGATTGTTCCATCGAATTTTTGCAAGTAGTTGATCCAGAAGAGTTTCGCGTTGAGAATGTTTGGGTTAACTTGGATTCAAACAAAACTAAAGAGTCTAATGTCTACTTTAATAGCCAACACATGGTATCATTACCAGGAAGTTGAAGAAAATACACTTTTTTAAACAAGGATTGGCAAGTGACCATCGCATCGGTACAAACATCATCATAGAGTGTGATTGACATGACAACTTCAGATAACTTTTTAAATTTTGTTTTCTTAGAACGGAGTCACGTGCGGTTAGCCCGAATTAGATTAGGTTAGCTAATTAGCATTAATTAGATCTAATCTAATGCGTGCTAACCGCATGTGACAACGAAATCAATAAAACTTAATATGCTAGTGGCTGACGCTAATGTTGTATAAAAGAATTCAAAAGAAATAAAAATTCTTCCAAGAGAGAGAGAGAGCGGGCGGGAGACAAAATAAAAATTCAAAAAATTCTTTCTGAAACATCTGATTAGAAAGATGTTTCCACAAAACATACTTTAATGTAAAATAGGAGGATAAGGTTATAAAGTTACTTTGGGGTTACCTCGTTAATTTGCCTGAACCATGTGATTCAGGCAACCACCGTGTGAACCACCAGAACCACCAGAACCACCGTGTGATCCTACGTGTTTCCCAGTTAAATATCTCTTACTGGTGCAGTAACATTATAATTTTATAGAACAGGATAGAAGATATATCGATTACAACTCTGCATTCTCACATTCACAGACATCAGGAGGTGAGTACAAAAAATTAATCTGGGAGGCTTAGGGACATAACTAATTTGTTGTTTTTTTTTGCACAGCCGCACACCTACCTAACATCCAAATTTCTTCATAATGTAGCCCAAATGTCCCTACAAGCATTTGCAGAGAATTTCACCGGCAGTGACATTTGAAATTAGCCAATACTAAATCTGTTGCAGTATCCAGTTTCTCCGATTCTCCAAGTGTAACCAGTTCCAGTTACACCAAATACTTTTTCCAAATCTGTTAACCTTAGGACAACATCCTTATGTTTAACTACTCAAGTCAACTTACAGTGTGGCAAGTGCACATCAGCAAATTTGAAATAAGTAAGTCCTTGTAAAGTTAGGTAAAGTAAGTATTTAAGGAAAGTAAAATTAGTCTGAACAAATAGATGCCTGTAATCAGGCTCGATAGTTTCCGTGTGAACTAAGCACCTTCGACTTTTTTTAAAGTTAAATTTTCCGACAAGGCCAACAAACCCAGCAGTTAAGAACTTACGGGACGTAATTTTAAATTTATAAAATTTAGTTTACAAAATTTTCATATCAAATTAAGTATGAGATTACAACGGATTTAGCGATGCCTCAAGGATTTCCCTTGAAATTTGGAAATTTATCCCATCTTGCGTATTCTCCTTCTCAAAAATTGAAAATGTAGGTGAATATACAAAGCGGTTGTATGTTCGTTACATCGCCAAGAAACGGAAGCTCAGTTCTTAAACATGTTTTACGTAATCAAGAGTCAAGTACAAGAAATTTTTTTGACAAGTTTAAGGGTCTTCCGTTGCAAACATTAATTATAGTAAAAGAAACAAAATGACTTTTGTTCAGTTGTGTAATTGGTCAATGCGCTGTTACAAAATAATTTTGTTGTTGAGCGGCAGAGGAATTTTTTGCACATTATTTTCACTATTACCAAAATTATACAAAATTTAAAAGTAAAATTCTACTGTTTCAAAATGAGTTGTTTTGCTAGTAAACAAAGCAAAGCAGGTCTTGGAGAGCCTCTTGTCACGCACTTTCTTGGTTTTTAAGTTCAGGAATGACAACAACCACTAACTAACATTTTTTGAATAGCATTTTTCAAAAATTTCAGGATGCAGCACTTGAGAATGGAAGCATGAAAGGGCACAGTTTTTAAATTAACCTAATTTAAGCTTTTGCCTTTATGTGTAAAATCGCATTAGGATTCCAAAATGTCTTGAAAACTTCAATGAAACTTAACTCATTTATTCCTTAAAAATATAATGTATAATATATAATAATATATAATAAAAATATAAAAAATATAACTTAAATTATTTGTTCATTAATTTTTACTTTTTTGCAGCACCACTATTGAAGCTTTGAAAGTCTGTAGCATTTGAAAGATGACGGTTTCTATTAGAAATAATGGATTATGCTGCTGAAACTAAATGCCG
>JAQFYP010001465.1:0-15496 GCA_034694865.1 Bilobella braunerae
TAGACGTTATGCAATGTGCCTTCATTCTTGAATTCCTAGTAAGAAAGTATTAAACTGAAATAATTGTTTGTGTTCTACAGTATATCATGTTCCTACCCCATTCTAAAACAATGAAGTGGACGTTGGTAGTTAATCAAATGCTGTCGATTGATGAGTGATAATGACAAACCAATGATCTTTAAATGCTTTAAATAAATGATGAGTCGACTTCCAATTGGATCCAATTAATTATATTGTTTAATTAACGGTTTAGGAAGATTTGACTGATTGAACTTGCTAATAGAATATAATCTTGAACTTCTCTTGTTGACTTCTCGAATTACACTGAATTTATTTGTATACAAAATGCCTGACACTAAAAAAAAACTGACAAAATTTGTAAGTGTTTTCCATCGAGTTGGGAAGCGAAATCTTCAATTTTTAATTTGTTTCAAAATTATAGGAGAAAATGTGTCAAAAAAAATGGTCAGCATGCATGTTGAAATTACAGCAACAGTTACAATCATACAACTGTATACGGAAGATACCATTCAGTCAGATGAAACAAAAATTTTTTAGGATTGTTTCTAAACTAATTTCCTAAATTAGTCAGAAATCGGCTAAATTAGCAATGCTACACTATTATTAATAGTTATTACTATTGAAATTTGAATCAGGGTTTGTTTTCTTACCGAAGGTATGCTTCCATAAAAATGGCACGTTCTGATATCCCCTGACTTCGCTTTGCTTAGTTTCCGCAATCAGTTACTATTGTCACGACCACGATGCCAACGACCTCGTCGACACCGTGGACGCGACATCAGTAGGTTATGTAGAGTGAGTCACATTATTTGCAGACGTGTGTCTGCCTAGTTGTAGTTCTTATCTGTTTGTCATGTTTGTCATGTTTGTCAAGTTCTGAGTTTATTGGTCTGTTGACCTTGTCCTTGTGACCACTGCCATAAATAGCAGTGGCAGTCAGTTTGTTCGAGGTCAGCCTGGTTTTGTCTTTGGTCTTGTTCAGACCTCTGGCCCATGGCCATGTCGACTTTACGCGTTGCCCCGCCCTGACCTTTGTTGACCCCATAGTCTTACGTATTGCAAATAATGTTATTTGCAACTGTTTTCGTTTTTCGTCGTTGTCCATCGTTCTTTGCCAAGCAAGTTGTCGCGTCGACTCTGCCATTGAGCGCATCACCCACAGCACAGTCGACCCCGTCGAGAGTTCACGGTGGCACATGAGGTGCCCGTGACAATATTCACAAAAATGTCAGTGCGTCCCAACCTGTGCCATGCAGTTCTGTGGGCGTAAAACAACTATTACTCACCTGATGGCACAAACGTCCGCACCTTTTTTTTTTGGAAAAAAAAACTTATTTTTGACAAAACCAGAAGCTGTGGCTTTTTGATCTTTTTGCTTTAGAAACCTCCCAAAAATGTTTGGTTCGCATAATTGATGAACCTATTCGGAATTCTTGACATAAGTTTGCAAATTATCCGATGGCTAATTCGATTGGTTTAACTTGTAAAAAAAACAATTGTTTCAAACTAATTCGTTTAATATAATTGGGCCGTTTTGTTCCCACCAATTAAACCACGCGATTGAATCCTAACACAATTTATTCATAAAAATAAAGTATTCGCAATTGAGAGCAATCCTTCTATACAATTTGTAGCATTCCATTTTTGTTTCACGTAAAACCTAACGTGTAAATAAAATTTTGTGTATGGCTATACATAATACATGGTTGAAAAGGAACTGTATTAATACAACTTGTCACTAGATATTTGGATAGTATTATGGCTTTTGGATATATTGTAACCATGTCCATTATTATCAAACTTTTACAGTTTGAAAATATCCTGTGTATGCCGTTAACACCCTTACATAATTGGTTCAGCGGAATGAAGAACTGTACAATTTCTGTGCAAGTAATAAGTGACTCTTTTGATTCAATTATGTTCTATGACCCCGTTGCGCTATTTTACACTTCCAGCGCAAGGTCTCCCGCCATTGGAATACAGAAAACACCAGTTTCGCACCGTTCCACATGTGCTGCAGTATTTGTAATTGATCAAAACAATCATTCAGCGTTCGAATACGTTTCCAATAACCTGCATGATGTCAATACTACCATGTTTGCAAATCAACTCAAATTGTACTATGTCAATTTTTCAATTGCCTATTATCTTATTGTACTTACTGAAACATTAGAGCATGCGCAACTCATAGTATCTCTTACAAATTTACAACTAGCACCGTTCTTTGCCTTTCAACTGCAAAATGTAATAAATAGACAAAATAATTCAACAGACTTGAATAATTTGGCTTTGAATAATGGAATTTACATCTCGCTAATCCATGTACATACAATTCGAAGTCTTAGTGTTTTTACTTATCCAATTAACCTTGCAAACTTGAAGTCTAATAACTTAAAAATGAAATTAGATGATGCCATCAAACATTTCACTGATATTATACCAAGTGACCGAATAATTTCCAGAAGATACCTAAATGAAATGGAAAGTACATTTGCCAAGCTTCAGTTTTGCAGGAACTCGGCCTACTTTAAATATTTTTTTGCCGTCAGAGCTTTATGTGAAAAATCAATAACTGACCATGAATGGAGCAGAATCTTTTATAACCAAATACGGGCTATGGTTCAGGATTCCTTTCTGTATAACGTTTCCGTTCTTAAGTTGCCAATTTCGAAACCATTTCCTGATTCTATATTCAGCAATCCTTCATTTTCCGTCTCGTATACTCCAGTTGGAGAGTATCTATTCGAGTGCAATTATTTTCCAAATCGGTGTTCTGTACATGGCGCAACGTATCCCGTGTCGTCAAGGTATTTCAACTTTATTACTTGCTACGGTTCTCAAAATCAACTTTCCTTTCAAATATTTTTACTACCCTACAAGTTTGAATCATGGCTTGCTATCCTTTCTTGCTGTATTTTGCTTTCATTATTTCTGTGGACTGTAGGTTGTATTGATCACAAACACAAGTCAGCTGCAAACTCAGTTCAACGACTATTAAGGACGTTGTTGGTTGTCTTGTTGCCACTAATTGAACAAATACCAATTGCCTTTCCGCTGTTTTCGAAGAGTATTTCGAGGTTTGCGAGTAAGGTCCGAGCGGTTCAGTTGATGTGGTTGATCGCAACAGTTATAATCACCGGGAGTTTTAAGGGTCTAGTTGTTTCCGAGCTTACAGCACCTCCAACAACAAGCAACTCGTACAAAACGTTTTGGGACATATCCGATTTTGGAATTCTTACTCCAGGGCCGTTAATATATATTTCCAAAGCATCTCCTGAAAGTTTTAAAAAACGAGAAAAAGTGAATCTCTCTTTTATAGGGCTATTGTAACGGAGCTTGGACACAGCGCAGACGCTCGGTTTACAACTGAACAGTTAAAAGCAATGTCATATTTAATGAATCACACCTTTCTTCTATCATTCTACTCTTTTGACGCTCTGCTTACTTATAAAGGAGCAACACAACAGAACTGTAGCGAACGAATTGCATATGTAAATGAGCACGAAACTATGGAATTGAGTGCTAACATTTTGAATTCTGGTCGATCGGGCCGGCCGTACAAACTGCGACAAGAGCCTTGGCTTGAGGAGACAATAAATTGGAATACATTTGGAGACAAGGGAGGTGTGTTTTGCAAAAAGTTATCGAGACTCATTGAAGCTGGGATCGAGGCCTTGTGGAGAGAGCTATTTTTCATAGTTGAGAGTTTAAACTACCGAATTTTGAGGAAACATGATTCAAGAGATGCGTATAGCCTAAGTTTGGGTGGAAAAATATCTACTCCGTTTTATATCTTGGCGGTTGGAGCAACAATTGGAATCTTGGCTGTCATATCGGAATACACTTGGCGTTGTCTTGTTTATTTAATGAGAGTTTACAATAATTGTTTTTGTTAGTGAAAGTAAATTGAACTAATAGTGCCAGCTACATTAAAACTGCGAAATTACAATGGTTACTAAGTAGACGTTGTATGGCCGTTTTTTTTCCACACACAGGTATCTTCCAACTAATTTTAAATTTTTTACCATGAAATATGCTTTTCGTAACAGACTTCTTGCAATTTGAATTTAGCCAAACATTAACAAATTTTAATTGGCATAATAGTATTGTAGTAATATTTACCAGAACAAAATAGAGCCAGTTTCAAGCGCACATTTACTACAATTTAAACTGCACCATTTTTGAGTTGACTAATCTGAAATTGAGGTTAGAATAATGAAGCTCAATTAACCACAATAGAGTAGACAGCAATTTTCCAATGATGTCCTACAACTCTTAGTTCTAATAAAAAAATTCCACTGTTTATATTTTCTACAATGGCCGACTCTGCAGCAAACGCCGAAACCAGTTCATCTGATACTGTTGACTCAGTTTCCCTGACGTCTGCGGTGGCGAATTGCACTAGCTTCGACACAAACGCACCAACTTTACCTGTAGCGGAAAGCCAAGTGTAGTGTGTAGACTACATTAGGCTTAGCAAGTAACCACTATCGCTTTCCTTGCCATTTTTACATCCGCTAGTGCAGATGTCTAATTCTAAGAATCCCTGCCCGATGTACATTTCCGTTAGTTAGAGATAATCTGTATTCTCTCTTCTCATTCAATTTACTAATCTTGAACAATTAAAACACTTCAGTTTTGACTGTCGACCAGAGTTGACTTAAGCTGTGTTGGTTATTACTTAAAGTTAAGTAGAGACACCACACCAAGTGTCTGACCTAGAAGCAGATTAGTATATAGATATACTATCTACTATTGCAGATATCATATCAGGGAAATTGCTGTCAGATCAACTATTGGCTTATTTGAAAGACCTAACCTCAGAACTTATTTCACCCACATTCAAAGAGCTTGGTAAGTGTTTTGTTACGTATAATATTACATAATTTATTTTGCTCTTGTGTATAAACGAGGAGTTTACTGTGTTTACATAATGTTGATGTAAACAACATAAGATTTATTCTAAACTAATCTAATATGTTATGTCTTGACTGCAAAATATATTTTCAATTAAGCAATTTGTTATTAAGTCCTTTAATCTATTAATATACTGGTAACTGCTGAATCAGGACTTGCCACGTTTTTGCTTCCTTACCGAGAAACCATGAATTGAACAAATTTTTCTTGATTTTCTTGGCGATTGCTGGAGGAACGCTACTTCTACCGATTCTCTGTTTCTTGATCTTTGTACTCTGCGTTGTTAGTATTGAATTTATTATATTCTCCCTTGTCTTTAGTGACAATTTGTTTCAGGTCAAGCTAAGAGACGGCTAAAAATATTACGGGTCTGGATAATTGTAGCATCTAAAATAATTGGACTTGGTTTTGTGTTTCTTGTGTCGATTCTTAATCAAATTATTGTAGTACTCATAGTGGTGGGCCTTGTGATAATGGAAATCGACTGGATAGTGACGGACGAAATGGGCTTGGATTGGAATCAAGTGATCAAATTTCCTAGCACATAACGAAAATCAAAACCAACTTTGTGGCTAGGTTTCCCAGCATAATTGAATAATTACCATTTTACCTGAGTAATATCAACAATCCATCTCTATTGTTATTGTAAATTAATTCAACAGGAGTTAAATCTATAAGCTTACCTACACATTTATATGAATGTAAGGTATTACATTGAGGAGTCAGAATTAAGTTATACACTCGAATATAGAATAAAGTTGTATAGCTTGAATACAACGGTTAGTATAATACATTTGAGTTCAGGCATTGATGCTACAATGTATTAATTACAATGAAGTTAGGCATAATAAATCTGCTTCGGCACAATAAGAACAAAATTAAATTAACGTAGTTAAGTAGTTGTTAATTTTTTGTTATAATTTATTAATCGTCAGCGATATTGCAATGATCCTAACTTACTGCATGTAAAGTTCTCAGAAGTTTAAAGACTTGATTTCTCTGTTAGATCAGTAGAAATCTTTTGAACAACTTTGCTTCAAGCAGTAAATCCGACAATCTAAATAATTATCACTATTTCCTAAAATCTCAAATTCAATCTGCTTGGAATAATCTTGGACGCTGACTATTTTCTGATATTCTTCATGCATGCTATAAGCACAGATAATAATTCTATTTCACCACAAATTGCAGCTTTTGATCTAGCACAAACCAGCGGCATATTATACAAACGTCAAGCTTTGACCGTTCGGTTTGTACATTTTTTTGGTCTTGCTGCTTTTGGTCTTTGGCTTCAATATTAGTTTAGGTTTAGTATATGGCCTTCTAGGTTTACTTGTAAATCCTGTTCCCTTCTGGGCTCTAAACAAAATTTCTCCGCCCACGCTTTCCAAAAAATGAGGATATGACTTGGCTTTCTTGCCTGTGTGTCTGGCTGTGTTTGGCCTGTGTCTTTCCGTGAAACGCACAGTGTAATAGTTTTTGTTATTGCTCAACAGAAAGAAACTGGAAACTAGAGTTTGTAAGTATGGTCGCTTTTAAGCATTTATGAGGCGAGCATTGTTTTGATATGCGAATAACGTTTTTGAGCTTTGTTTCAACATATTCATTTTCTCCTCAATTTTACAAAACTCTATTTTGGTTTAGCATAATACGCGACAAGCGAACAGTGCTGCTCCTCCCGTCCTTAGACAAGAGGAGCAGCACTCGTTTGCGTTGTACTACTTAATTAAAAAAAACCGATGCCCATTTTTGGCACTGCATAAGCAGCATGTGAGTTTTTGCAATGACCAAAAGAAGGAAGGGCTCTCTTTGGTGGCACTTCCTCTTCGGCTACTCAAATGTCACTGAAGAAGAAAATAAACTAATCTCATGCGATAACTAATTGTTTGGCTTATATATATACTAGGGTGGCACGATTTGTCATGTCAAAATTTTTTTTTTGAAAAACAAAGCTCTCACTTCCTAATATGGTTTCATATGATAAAAAAAAATTGGTAAAGGTACCATCCAAATCGGTTAATATTCGATGTGTCGATTTTTATTGATTTATGGCCAACCCAGATCAACATGTTATTGTGTTACTAAGAATACGAGAGTATAAGTAAAGTTTACCAATTACATTACTAGCTGAACAGTCCACTTAGGTTACTATTAAAACTGAATGAAAATGCACTTGAAAATGTACAGACTTTAGTAGAAGTTATTTTTTTATCACTACCCACACCGCTCAGACTTCAATCGGGCCAATTGCAGTAACACAAGTTGATACAGTGCCAATTTCCTCCCTATCGTCTCCGAGAATTTTTTTAGAATATTTTTTAGTTTAAATTTGATGAAATAAATTAAAAATATGGCCACCGCAATTCTCATTAAATATTAGTATTATTTTTGAAATTGCAAACTAATATGTTGTTGGCAAACAAAATAATTGTACACCGGATAAAGCATGCGTCCATAAATACTAATTTTACCTTACCACGCTATCAAAAGATTACCACAATTCCATTTGTTTAAATTAGTGAATTAATTTATTTAAACTGTTTCAATTGATAATTAGATTTGACAGATCTGACACCACTATGACACAGTCTGCCCTCTTCTGACCTGGTCTGACGTGGTTTGACATTGTTTGACCTAGTGTGACCCTGGTATGACCTCGGTCTGACATGGTTAGAAAGGCATTAAATTATTTTAAGCGTAACTAATGTATTTCTTTTGTAATGAAAGCTTATGATCCGTCAAATCAATAACAGTGTTCTAAAAACAATTTTCAAAATCAGGTAATATTGCTACAATTCGTAAACTGACGCACGCAAATTGCAAATACGTAACGAATAGGTGATGAAATTTTGTTGTACCTTCAATTAAAAAATAAATACTTGCTTCAAGGTGAGTTATTATGCTTAGCTAACGATCATAAGACTCCAAATTTATGGTCATGTGAAGTTGCCAAGCGTATGACTAGAATTGCCAGTCATTCAGCAAAAAATGCATAACATCAACTCTTCATTGATTTTAGTTGTTATCACCTCAGGATGCGTTATATCTAATATCAGACCTTTGCAACGTAATGCAAAACTTTGGACACAGTGTGTGGAATGACCTTACAAATTGTTGGAATTAACTCAACAAAACCGACGTACTTCTCCCCAGCACCATTCAATCATTAGCAAATTCCGTCTGCAGAAATTTCTACAATGGAGCCCAGCACCAGTAATCCAAATTTGCATAAACAGCCAAAAGAAACTAAAGATTTCCCGCTCACATGTAGCGCCGTTTGCAAAACCCTGAAAGAATTTACTCATTGTACAAAAGAATTGGACTTAAGGAGTAAGTATAATATTAATAATAATATAATTTTATTATTAAAAAAAGATGTAAGATTAGGTTTATTTGGCATAGTAAAATAAAATATTTTTCGTTTAACAGGAAAGAAAAGTTAGGTAATACACTGAAGTTTCGAACTTGAATAGCAATATAAGGCATATAGAACATAATACGATATTAACACATTTTTTTATATTTGGCATTTTTAGCAATCGGGAAAAGAACGGGAGACGTTGTGATATTCACAGGTGGAGCTCGAGGGATTGGCGCTGAGGCGATTAAGAAGCTGCTTCAATGTGATTTCTATATTGTGATGGGTGTGTACACTATATATATTATATTATTAATAAATTAAATAAATTGAATATATATAAATATTATGTACTTTAACATTAGTTTTTAAAACAATATAGGAGTTAGAAAGCCTTCTGCTGGAGAAACTTTAGTAGCGAACTTACGTAGTGCTGGAATCACAACTGGAAGCGCAACGTTCCTACCTTTAGACCTAACCTCTCTCAAATCTGTGCGTGAATTTGGAAATCAAGTCTTAACCAAGTTTTCAAAAATTCATATTTTGATTTGCAATGGTAAGAGACTACAAGTTTGTTTAAAAGCTTAATTTAATATGACAAAAAGGAATTCAATGTTTTATCAAATCGAAAATCTGTGCAGAATTTATAAATCTTTTTGTTTGTACAATTCAAGCAATTTTTCACTTCAAGGAACGACACAAAAAAAAGTCTATTAGTGTAACGATTGAAAATTTTAGTCAAGTTGAGCTCGAATGCGTTTATTACTTTAGTGACCTTTAGTAACTAATTGGTGACCTCAAAAATCTTTCTTAAGATTTTTTTTAACTTAAATCTCCAATAAATATCTATATCACGTACCGTTACAGCAATATTAACACTAAACTTCAGTGGTCATTGAATGGGTATAAATGGTTTCAAAATTGAATTTAGCTATGTATCTCCTTAGAAACAGAAAATTTTCACCAAAAACAAACCTAGGGAACTTTTCTGATTTCAAGCTTTGTTCTATGCCATTTCTCTTTAAAAAAAAATAGAAAAAAATATTTCGTATAATTGTGCTATGTTATTAATCTGCAAACATTATTTATAGATTCTAAGTGCTCTTTTCAATACACTTTTAGCTGGAATCATGTTCGGGCCATATGAAATAACTGAAGATTGCTTTGAAAATCAATTCCAAGTGGACTATTTAGGCCATTTCTTACTGACCCGTATGTTGTTGCCAAGAATTGTAGAGACTGCAAACTCAAGTGAACTTTCAGGACGCATTGTTAACGTCTCCTCGTCTGCTAATTGGTCAGGACAAATTAAGCACATTGCAGAAATTGAAACGCGCGCCACGTAAGTTTTATTGGACTATACAAATTTTATAGAATAAAGTAACACTTAACTTTTATATGATTAGACTAAAACTTAAAACTAATAATAAATACTAATAAAACAAATTAAGACTTAAAACTAATAATTTACAAAATGCATTTTTAATCAAACTTACCAAAATGAATTTGTTTCAGTAAATACAACCCCTTCAAGACTTATTGTGACGCAAAACTATGTCAAGTTGCGAGTTCAAATTACCTGGACAAGAAGTTGCGTGAAAAAGGCGCTAACGTTTATGTCTACTCGCTACATCCTGGGGCAATTCCAACAGAGCTTGGGGACAGCTTCTTTGACCCGCCTGCTTTTATGAAAAAAATGATGCGGGTAATTTAAAAATTTCATAAGCCTATATTGCCATTTACATTTGAAAATTTGTTACGCTAGACAAATAAGGCGATGAAGCTCACAACAAACAGGATAATGTGAAAATTTTCATTTTTATAGTTTCATATGAACAAAATTTAATATGAATCTAACATCAACCACACATTCTCGAATTTACGGTTAATTCAATCGCTTTTAGGAAAACCAGAACTTGCCTCGAAACCTTAATCTTTAACCACCTAGCTTAATGTTTGTTATTTTATTCCTATTTCTTTCTAGACAACAGAAGATGGTGCTGATGTAATTGTGTGTGCCGCAGCAAGTCCAGAATTTGAAAAGCGCGGTGGAATTTTTCTGATGAACTGCAAAGTGGAAACGCCGAATGACCAGGCCAACAATAAAAAGCTCCAAGAAAACTTGTGGAAAAAGTCATGTGACCTCCTTGAATTACCTTACACTATTTGATTTGTTTAAGTATTATTCGCAAGCAACCAGAATTTTTCAAAACTCCGTTACAATTGTCGAACCGATTAAATTGCTTTATGGTTCTTAATAATTCAATACCTCAGATTGAAAGGTTAAAACATTAAAAAAAAATTTGCAACTTCAAATTGAAGTTGCAGTTCAAAATGAAAAAAAAAAACATAACTAACAAACAGAAAAAAGAGACGCCTGCATAACTGGCTTTAACTGTAGCTTGTAGGTGACATAACTTTTAATTATAAAATTTCAAATTTTAGGGCAAATGGGTTTGGCTGGAGCGTTAAAGAAGGAGCCCGAGCTCACATTTTGCTTCCCGTCTTTTCACGATTCCAAACAAAAAATTCCGTAGTAGCTCTACTGTCATTATAAAGACGGTGGCCATGGGCATGTTTTTTACCTGGACAGCTCGTAGCTCTTATGTAGTAGTGAACAAGACGACAAGAAATTAGGGTTTGGTACATTAGTGACAACAAATTTCTTATGTGATAGAAATTATAATACGAGAAACCAGTTATTTGAATCTGAAACTTACACTTCAAACTACCCCTAATATCTTGTCGCTAGCAAATGACTACAAGGTATGACATTTGCAGACAAATATGATCTAGTTTTAGGAAAAAGTAATAATACCTTGCTTAAATTTGAAAAAGCAGTAAATGCTAACTGTTACCGTTGTCTTAGTGGAATATTAAAGAAAACTAAAATAGGCAACATAAAAGAAACTGGTAAATTAAATTAAGTCAAAAAAATTTCAATGATGCGTTAAGTATTCGACATTCATGATTTGCCTTAATTAGATAAAGTAATCAATAGAAAAGTAATTCTATTTTTTGAAAAAGGCTGGTTCCTTTTTATAGTTTGTACTCAGCACATTCCAAATTCTTGCTAAACATTATTGGTGGTCTACCAATTATTGCAGGCGCATTTCGCAGTCTCCAGTATAAGTCCATAGATGTACGGTAGCCTAAGGTTCCAAGTACAAAATTTTCCATTCCTTTTTTAAAACCTCCAGTACAGACTACTACCAATTAGAATAGTATTACACGTGTATGCATTCTTTATATGGCGCTGGGGAATGAGGTTCTGGCATTTGGCGACGAATAAATCAGCAGCTCCTTTTAGCTTATAAGTGATTTAATACGAGTACTTAACTTATCCGACAAGATTTAATTGATTGATTCGCAAGTTAGAGGTTGCATTGCCAGGTTAATACGGTGACAAAACGTGGCAAAAATCTCATGATTTTGCATGACAAAAAACTTCATGTGTGGAAGTAAGTTATATATGAAAAGCGTGTTGATTATAGCTTATGCTTAATGTCAAATAAACGATTGATTGATTGATATATAAGGAAAAGCGAGAGTTGGGCTTTCGAAAAATAATTGTGTATAGTTGGTCGGTGATTTTGGTGTTTATACTAGCTAAAAACCGTTTTACATTCTTCAAACATTACTTTGCCAAGTCTGAACCAGAAACCAGACTCGGATTGTTTTCCAAAATATGCCTTACTTCGTCTCTCGCTTTGGTTTGGACACTCGTATGGAGGCTAATGCACAATATTAGCCAAAGAACTACCGTTGCTGTTGTATCCGTTTCCGTAAGAAACAAATCCATTAAAGTTACCTGCAGCTGTTCCTCTACACGTTCAAATTACCACGGTTTTGTCAACTGCTGACTTTAAGATTTCAGGGTTTGTTTCAAAATAAACTTTTTAAGTTTTTACTATTAGTCACATTTGTAAGTATTAGTTCGTTAATTTTTTCAGATTACTTGAAATCTATTTTAAATGTTATTTGAATTTGGAAGTCACATATTACACAAACTCTAAATTTTTAAAGTCAGCAATTGAAAATCAATTTTTGTAGAACAATGACAAATATGTATGATAAATTTGGTTGATAGTGATTGGCAAAATTGACAATTCCTTTGCTAGTATATACTATTAATGTTAGTTATTGCCATAAGGGTTTGATTTACATTTTTGGATTTTGTCGAGATAAAATTTTAAAATAATACTATAAAATTTTCCGGATCCGACTTCCCCAGTCTACGCTTCTTTGTTTCGGCAATCAGTTCCTGTTACGAAAAGAAATTTTTGTAGAAAAATGTTTGTGTATAAATTTTACAACTTACTTTCATGAATTCGCGAAATTCCCTATGTATTTCATAATTTGTTTGAAATCCGCTGAGAACCGGAAAAATTTTCAAAAATGGAAAGGCACAAAGGAGGTTTGAAGGTGAAAACAATTAAAAAATTTCAGAAGTTAAATGCAGCTGACTGTTAATTTGAGGCAAATACGGATCAAATCGGTAACCTTGACCATAAAATATTGATTTGACAGGCCGATATTCGATTACACTGCACTTTCCATGCGCCGCTGGAAGCCTCAGCCTCTGCTTTAATGTCAGTAATGAGGTCACTGACCTCGTACAGTTTCATCCATACTATGTTTTCAGAAACCAAATTCACGAAAAAGTTTCACAGTCCACCTCTTCTGCTCCTTCCAAACATCTCCGTAGGAAGTGCCAATTCCTGAAATTGTGTTATTGTATACAGTTTTGCCATAAATAAATATAATCATTTACTTATGCTGATTGGTATATTTTTCGTCTAACCCATGTTTTTGTAATAATTGCGTTGCTCAAAAAAACCAAACCGGATTCGCTCCAAATTGGTTTCCGGCCGTTTGCAGAGACCCATCATGATTTCATAATTTGAAACTACAACTAATATTTAAAATTGTAAAAGTTTCCAAAGTTGGGTTAGGTACTTGTAGTTAAAATAAATCAAATAAGCGCTTTCTGATTGAATATTACCAGCATTGTGCACTCCGAAACAAAAAGACACAATATGCCACCATACATCTTTGCCAATCCCGACAGCCGTAGGTGGGGGTACGCTGCGTTTATCATCATCAATTGAGGTATACTGCCGAATGTATTATTATGGCATATTAAAAATATTAACGTAACATGTAAGCCTACATAGATAAACTAAAAATTTACGTTCCAAACGTTTGATGAACAACAAGTAACTATTCCAGTGCTAGGGAATCAAACCCGTCCTAGGACAGTGTTTGCCCATATACTTAATTAAAAAGAAAGGTTTGAATTAAAGACGATGACAAACTCTGGTACTGTATACATATGGCTGGGGATTTTGTGTACGACCGTGAGAAGAAAGGACTCTCTTTGGAGGTGTTCACTCTCCGGCTGCTCGATTGACACTGAAAAATAAAAAAGACAAATCTGACGCGCATTGCAAATCTGATTGCTGTTTGAATAGAAAGATGTATAATAAAAAAAACAGTTCTGTTCAAAATATAAAAATAATGTGTAGCTATAAAAATAGCACTTATATACATATAAATTTGCGTGCGTAATTTTTGCTTTTCATCAATTGTAAGCTTTCAAAACCAAATTATATAATTATACAGAAATTTAAAATTCAAATTTCTATCTATTTATTGATGTTTCAGCAAATTTATCAGCTCAGTAAGGCTGTTGAATACTTTTGAAATTATATTGTGAGTGAAACATAGTTATTGTTTGTTGCATAAATAGTGTAAGCATTTTGTATAGAAAGCTACACAAAGTCGCAACGGAATGTGAAGCATTGAGCTTAATAGTATATTTTGTGTAACTTAAATGATGATCAAAATTAATGTTTAATAGTTAAATTTAATTTATTAAAGTGACTAGGCGGTATACTCCATGTTAATTTGCTTCGACAAATCAGAACTTAGAACTTAAAGTACGACTGTACCTGGTGGAAGTTTTCTTCAAAAATAGAATAGAATGGTAATTGAAATTGAAATAGAAAAACACGCTATCAGATACTGCAGTATGACTGAAAATCAAAATATAGAAGTAAGTTTTAGCCGAGGTTCATTTATCACTATTGGTATGCTTACAAGCACACCGCGCGTCGTGATTCCTTCAGATTAAGCTGAAATTTGGTGTGTTAAGCCAGTCATAAAGCTGACCCCCAAATTTTAGTTTTTCTCCATGACCATAAAATTTGAAATTTTTTTGAAAAAAAAACGATTTTGAGATGGTTCCGGAAAACCTTATGGTGTTTAACACGTAATATTTGAAATTTTACGTGGTCCCCCTGTCTAAAATCTCAAAAAGTGAATCTTGAACTTTAAATGTATTTGAATAAATTTGTCCAAGTACGTGGTCATAAATACGCATATACACGTCCAAATTTCTGTGTTCACGATTCACTTTTTAATATTTTTGAGAAGGGGGACCAGGCATCTTGAAAACGTTTTTTCGAAAAAATTTCGAAATTTATGGCCATGGAGAAAAATCAAAAATTGGCGATAAGTTGAATGATTGGCTTAACGTGTTTACAAAGTTTAAGGTCAATCAGAAGGAATCGCGACGCGCGGTGTCCTTGTTAGTGATGATAAATAAATATTAGCGAGGATTACAAGCTATTTGACGGAACCTTTTTTTTTGTATTGATATACAAAAGATGGTTGTCTTTTAACTATCTCAATTCTGTCAGGTATTCTGATGACTAATTACTAGAAAAAAATACTATTAAGTCTTAAGCCCAAACAAATCTGTTAATAGAAAAGTTAACGATAATTGTGGTATTTAGGAATAGAGTAATTATGAAACGATTTCTCTTTTTGTTTAGTGTTATGACATTTCACCTAAACAAGTAAACCTAAACAAGTGAATTAGTTGACGGTGACTGTTTTTCAAACAAAGTTTAGTATTGAGCGGCAATGTGTGTCATATAAAGTGTAAAATTAACTAGCAAAATAAAAACGCGCTGCTGCGCACTGGAACAACTCTGTTGAAAACTATTAATCGCTTTCAGCAACTCACTTTCGAAAACAACGGTAAAAACGGTATGTCATTGTATAGGTATCGGGCCTCTAATATGAGATTTATGGTAAAAATGGTATGTCGTTATAGAGGTGTCGGGCCTCTAAAATGAGATTTACGGTTATGTCATTATTTAGGTGTCGGGCCTCTAAAATGAGATTTACGGT
>JAQFYP010001466.1:0-15480 GCA_034694865.1 Bilobella braunerae
TTAGAGAAGATGTGGGTTCGAATCCCACTGGTGGCCTTCTTTTTTTTCTGGCATTCCCGTTCCCAGTCCTTACACATTCCCAGTCCTTACAAGGGTGTTAGACTAGACAGTTTTAATAAGTTTTTTGAAAAAATTGTCTGCCGAATTTATAAAGAAATTTCCCCCCATTTTTCAAAATTTTGAGTTTTGAAAAAATTTCACAGGGAATTTCACACATTTTCACAGTTTCCATTGGAAACTGTAAAATTCCCATGTAATTTCCCATTGAGAATTTGCCAAAACTGATTTCCAGACAAGTTTTGCCCAATTCCAGTGCAACTCAAATTTAAGTTTACGCTCTGAAAATAATAATTAGCTTAAAAAAATAAGCGCCCGTCAATTGGCAGGGCAGATGGACCTCCAAATTATGAGAAAAATTTTCTCAAGCAAACAGTAAAGCAAAAATAGCGTATTAATAGCATGGTGGTCCTATAGCGTAGCACTCCTATTTTCAATTTGCTATTTTATTATACAAAACAAAGATGGTTGGTTGTGAGTAGACAAATATCTAAATCACTTTCCTTTTTTCTGGTATTTTATGACAATTCGACTATGGAATAATGGTGAAAAGCGTTGCCTTTTACTTGAACATCCCTGGTTTGAATCGTGAAGCAAAAGTTGAAGCAAAGAAGCCCGTCCTAGAACGGAGTACTTATTAATTATTTAAATAACTAAATAGATTTAGTTTTTGAGCCAGTTCGACGTCTTACTTAGCTTCAGAGTACGTAAGAACCTCTATTTACATGTAAAACTCAGCGTTCAAAAGTTAATTATTGTTAATTTTTAATCATAATTAACTAACTAGAAATTGGTTTTGAGGCAATTGGAGGTCATAGCGTACGTACATATACATGTCAAACTCAATTTTGAAAAGTTAATTATAGTTCATTTTTTATTTGAATTTTGCCATTCCGAAAACTATTCTAAAAAAAAGTGAAAATAAACACCACCATTTGAACCAACAATGTTCGAGTTAAAAGAAACGCTTTTCACAATTGGGTTATAGTCGCATTGTCATAAAATACCAGAAAGAAAGGATAGTGATGTAATAATAAGACAATCATTCATAATATAAAGGGCATATTTTGAATAATCAATTAATTTTTGCTCAATAAAAATAATCAATAAGCTCAAAAGCTTGGTACCTTCATTAACCAGATAAATTTTTGTTTAAGCTAAGATTGGAAGGACGCCTCCATGTCTTAAACTTATTCAAAACTAATGGAATGAAATGGGATTTAAGCTAATGGTACTAAAAACTCCACTATTATAAATTAGATTTTTTTAAATTTACTATTTTTGTAAATCAGGCATTAGGAATGTTTTTTAAGGAATGTTTGTAGTTTCACAGCCCTACCCATAGGCTAACGCTTGCAGGGGGTGGTAACTACACGAACAATTTTTTTTCTCCAAATTTTGAGAATTAAACTCTTGTTCATTTTTATTTACATTGCTCGAGTTGGAAGATACACTTTACAGAATGTTTGTGAATTCTGTACTCGTACATCACAACCGGCAATGAAAAGCAGGAATTACGTTGCGAATAACGTTGAAAAGTTGCCGGTAGTGCAAACCCTAGTGCTTACATTTAAAATATTTGATGAAACTCAAGATTCATAGTCGTATCAACAACTATCTAGATATTCCATAGAAATAAATATTGTTTGGTGCAATAATGATGCAGCTATTGATGTTAGTTTGATGCAAAGCCGCAGTAAAAAATTAATAACTTTATGAAATGCTTCAAAAAGAGGAGTCCAAAACAGTTTTCAGATATCGAGTCTTTCATCAATTCTTAAATATTGGCTTATCTTATCTGTTTTCTTGCGGTCCCAACTTACTTAACATCACAATGATTCAAAGATATAAGTCTACATATTTAGTGTACGTATGGCATTTATGCATTATCAAGTATTATCAGAAATGCTGAACAAGTAAAGGAAAATGTTAAGTATTAATAGAAAAAAAACTTAAACTAAAAGCTAAACTTAAATTAAACTAGTTTTAATTTTTTATTGTTGACTAATGTTGTTCAATATTTAATATGGAATATAATGACAGTAATGTGAATTTACTGTATCAGTTACTACGTTACTTTATCGCTATCTTTTTAAGACACATAAGGTATCAATATTTTTCAAGTATATTCCAGATATTTAATTCGAGAGCCAAAACAGATAATATGTAACTTATACGGCTTCAAGTATTGTATTAAAAAAAATGTCTCCTTTTCTAGCGTTTAAATTTGTTGTTTTTGTTATAATATTATGTAATGACAGATCGAAGTTTACAAACAAAAAATTTAAAAATAGTACAAAAGTAAAACAAAGTTTATTTGAGAATTAATTTATTGAACAGATTTGAGTTGTTTAATTGAAAAGCTAGCTGGAACAAAGGACATATAAAATTATACTACAAGCTGCTTCAAGAAGGTTTTTGTTACTCATGAGAACCTTCTAGAACAAAGGAAGAAAGACAAGGGATAAAAACAGGGGTTTGAAGTTCAAACATTACACCATTGTGGAAGAGGTTATACTTTTTAAAGCCAACAATATTAATATTAAAATGGAACAATTTTATCTCTGAGAACGTCTAAAAACTTACAGCCGCTCCTTGTAAGATTAAATAAGATTTCTGTTTTAAATATTTACATATTTAATAAAAGACATGAAATTGGATCAACGAGAGCACATCCAATTTATGGTTTTGCTAAACGCGTCCTCGTTCGAACGTTTTAGACATAGTTGTAGTATTTGGAAAACCACAGTCCTTGAACAGGGTCATGGGTTCACAATAGACTTGACCCAAGATAAGAAGAAACGGAAAATATTTCATACTTGCAAAATTATGTTTGTCTAAAAACGACAATACTTGCAGTTCTTAACAAAAAAAAACATAATACCTTTTAGAGCTTATCATTATTCAGAAATCCTGAGTTCGATCTCTTAATTTTGATTGTCAGTTTGGGTCAATTAAATCCTTCTTGATAGTTAAAAAATATCAAATTTTTAAGCCTTACTTATGTCAGTCACTTGTTTTTATCAATCAATTTTATGGGACAATTTCTAAATCAAACTAATTTTGTACCGAAATTTTGGACCGACTTTTACCGACAAAAGTTTACAGCCGTGTAACACAAAATGTATAAATAATATTTTTTCCTATACTAAATTTGGAGAATTTTGTTAGCACCAAAACCGATAGAGAATTTTGATCTAAAAGCATTAGTTATTTCACAACTAGCTAAGTTTTATTTCCTTTATTATATTTTCTTCCTCATGATTCATGAAAGATGACAGTGCTTTTGAAATCAAGACAAATAATATATTATTAAATTGTGAATTCATTAAAGTTTTTGTAAGTTTTTTTAATGATTTTGAGGCAAATTAAGATTTTTATTAAGATCCTCCTTAACATTTAGTACTCATTTCCTAGTATCTTAAATATTCTTGATTTGAGGACACTCATCAATGTGATCGGACTATGTGGCAGTCTGCACCACGCTGTTTAAAACTTTATTAAATCGTGCGGTTTCCACAAATAGAGACATCACATATCCAGGAGAGGTTTGCGTAAATTTCTCGAATTCCGCCGTGTCGGTAATTTCTGCTTCATTTCTGAAAGGAAGTGTATAAAGTTTTCATGGTGTTTTAGAAAAAAATATACAGAAATTATTTGGTTTTGAAATTTCTTTTGGTGTCAAAATCGCCTTTTAGAAAGATGAGTATTGGACCAAGTTTAGTTTCTATTTACTTAAACTCTTGTAACAGAATTATGTTAGCGAGACATTTTCAAAATGCTAAAGGACCATTTTCTAACAAGATAAATTGTCATTGTGACTCACCCTTTGAAGAATTGTATTGCTTCGGTTTTTAGTGCTGACGCACTATTGTCCATGGCAATTTTGAACAAAAAAATGACGTTATTGAGGTTTAGATTACGTGAAAGTTGTTTTTCCACTTCCAACTTTAGCGCTAACGTCTTTGCAAATTCTGCTACTTGGAACCATTCCTTGGCATCAGCAGCATCAATTCTTACAGTGTCATTGTATAGAAATTCCAGGAGCCCTTTGACAATTTTGGAAGAAAATGGTATATCAATTTGATCTTTTTCTCTGTCAACATGCTTCAGACATCTTAGTAATTCCGCCAATCCCTTGCTCCTTCCTAAAAAATAATTCAAAGAACAAAGAACTAATTTAATTGTTATCTTACGTGTAACTTACGTAATTGGGATTTGGAATTTATTTGGTGAAAATGAGAAGGTTAACGTACACTTTTGTAAAATCAAGGTAATTGTACATGCACAACACATTTTGAAATCTGTTACAAGCACCGTTTAGAAGAGAAGAGTCAACATTATCATAAATTAAACGAAAACATTAAATCTTACCTGCAAGCACAACTTTGTGGGCCGGAAATAATGTTCCGTCAGTTGAATTCAACATAACGTCGGCAAACATTTCATTTCCGGATTCAACTGCTGCTTTTATTGGGCTTCCAAACTTTGCATAAGAGTGTTCATGTTCAGCTTTCAAAAACGTAAAGAGGTGAATTTTCAAATTGTACAAGTCAATTCGAAAAGATTCAGTCAATGCATTTGATTGTGCATTTCCTTTCCAGAGTTTAAATGGCTTGAATGCTATATATATAAACATTTACATATATTTATACATGTAAACAGTGAATTACTAATATTCATTGTGTTCACCATTGATATTCGCTTTACAAGCACAAGCCCCGCCATCGGAACACGCTTTTGTAGCTATGATGCCCTCCAATGTTCCTTGTTGGTGACTTTCAATTATTGAGACTCGAAGACTATAATTACCGCTATTTCGGTACACGCAGACATCAATTCTCCTAGTAAAGGAAAAATTGTAACTGAATTTTTGTAAAAATTAATTTTCAGATGTACAATTTTCGAAAAATCAATTAACAAAACTAACAAAGGACATACAGCACTTCTGTAAAAAGTAGTGCAACGCTGATATATTGCAGTCTTTTCAAATAAATTTGAAATTTATTTTTTGAAAACGGTGTATTAATAAAGTAGCTTGTATTTGTGATCTTAGAAATTCAACAAATTTTCCAAAAAGTTGAAGTAGAAATATATCGAAGTTTGGTTTGCTCGTTAAGCTCTCCAGCAAACACTACTTGTTAGATAATTAACACGACCTTTCTTTTTCAAATTCAACAATCATTGTAATCATGAAATTTTTTATAATCGCGGAAGTCTTACCACGTATTATTTCGTTGATCAGTGACCATATACGACCGAAGCCTCTGGTCCCACTTTATCCAATTTTCTATTGTCAGCAAATAATCACTTCCCACCAGCTAAATCAGAAGATACATTTACTTCCAAATACTTAATTAGGATAATTATGCAGTCACCTCTCCTCCATGAGTTGATATAACATCTTTTGTTGCCATTGTCAAATAATAGAAATAAACGTATCCCCAACGTTATAGTCGTTCGGCAATAATCTAAAATTATGAACTACACATTCACGCAAGAATAAATGTGTTTTTATATATCTAAATCATTTTGTGTAAGTCCATTCATTATTTCAAAACTGATAACATGCACTAATCATATCCGTTTGGTCATATTTCAGTTCATTGGAAGCAACTTATCACACAATTACTCATTTAAATTATATCTCAAAAATTTTATCGTAAAGTCTAACAAGCCTTTGCATTTGCAGCCAGCATAAGCGTACGAAAAGCGGAACTTTGTCTCAAATCATGTATCGAGATATAATAGCTAGCATAATGAGCAAACAGCTTATAGATTCACACAATTTTAATAAAATAAATCAATAAATAATGAATTAATTAAAAAAAACCGTATATCTAATTTCCAATTTGCCAATTTAGTAAGGTTATATTGGAAACATAATTATTTTAGAGTTCATCCTGGCGAAAAAAATAATGTGTCAAATGGTAAAAGTTTATCCGTTTAAATAATCTTGATTTAGTTTATAGAATTACATATGTCCGTATTGAAATATAAAAAATCAACAAAGAATAATATGCTTGGTTAATGAATTAAAGTTACGATCGAGGTTCAAAAACTAATATCACCACAATGTGTGTTGGTGGGTCCAAGTGTGATGTGTCAGTAAGCTGAGATTCAGTGTAAAGCGGCTTTTGGCTAACATTTTGTATCTCCACTGCAGTTGGTACGTACCGGAAATGATGAAAAATCTACGTCAATGGCCATACTGACGGTAACAATAATTGTTAAAAGATTTTATAATTGTAAGAAGTCGATTGTTATATTGTTATAGATTGATATTGTATATTGTCGACTTCTTTGAATCTAGCATGTCGAAAATGTAATTGACGGCAACGTTTTGTCTCGACAAAATACAAATAGTCTACACATAATAATGCATTACCAGAGCCAATTTCCGACAATGTCAATATAAAATGTCAAGGTGAATCTTGTCCGCATACATGGATAACTATTTTTTACTTTTTTTAAATCATTATATTGAAGCATCAAAGGACTGAGGCATTGTTTACCAAACAATTCAAGGCACTACACATAAACTTTTGTAGTAAATTAAAAACTCCCCCTAAACTCTATATAAATCGCGTTAAAGTTTCATATGTTGGTTTCTAAACCGTTCAAAATGTTTTATAAAATCCTGTTTCCCAATATTTTGCTTGTGTCCTGTTTCTGCGTAGCGGAAGATGATAATGCTTTTGACGTTACACTTCATAAAAAAGTTGGAAAAAGTGTAGGCCCCGAAATAAAATCGCGGAAGCTTACAATTTGAACAAGACATGGGTACATAATATACAAAAATGCAACGGAACAAAGTAGAATAAATGCCAAATTAAACTATTATTAGAATTTGTTAGGAAGCAACCAATGATCTTGATTTTGATCTAAGCTCAAGGAACATAGGAAAAATGGTTGGTATTTTGTGATGGTTCACAAGTGGTCTATTATCACAAGGAAAAAGGCTCTTACCGGAGAGGCCCCTGATTCCATGGATAATATTCAAAATGCTTGCTTTGCTAAACAGTTGACACCAAAGGGCTTTCCAGCTACCGGCTACAATGAAAAAATAGAGTTCAAGCGTACTCAAGAGCATTACAAAGAAATTAATTAATTACAACTCCTGGAAATTTTATACTTTGATTACAGGGACATCGTATCCAGTAATTATTTTGACGGACAATAAAAAATGCATTGTTGGTGCTCGCAGCCTCAATAATATAAGCGTGTGGGCCCAACTTTGTAACGAAAACAAGGATGTAAACAGCAAGCTGCAGAATTTTTTTTGAAATTGATAGCTGTCGTCATTCCAAGGAAAGGATGTCCAACATTGAAGCCTTATGAAGAGTCATCAGAAGAAGACCAACATGAAGACACAGAGGAAGAATAAACTGAAGACTTCTTGAGCACCGTTTTATAATTACAAGTATTCTAATTCGTTCACACTTAGAAACTTAGAACATTCAAGTTTTGACTTAATAATTTGTAAGTTAGTAAACACTTCATTACAAAATACAATAAATGACATATTCTAATTATGTCAAACCTTAATTGGAATTGATGTAAATCAAAATTTTGAATTGAATAAGTAGTGTAATAATAATTGAATGTTTGAAAATTGTGAGATTTTGGGTAGAGTGGAACAAGACTATTTAAAGTTGACCGCAGTTGACAACGACAATCTTCTTGGTTACTTTTCATCATAGAAAAGTATCTAATTGTCAAACATCCAAGATATAATTTTACGTATTTAAACTTAACCCAACCACCTTAAGCAATTTAATTTTAACCTGACTAATAATTTTAAGTTTTTAACTAACTTTTTGTTCACTATGCGAACCTTGTATCGTTTTAACGAAGACAAGATTCTCGTTTATGAGAAGCGTAAAAGTAATAAGCAAAATGTGAAAATTTTAATAGATATATTCATTCTCCGAGGAATTTTTTTTTCAAACGCAAATGCAGATACAAACCTAAGGGGACACTGGACGCCGGTGTGGAAAATTTGGTACAAACGCCAAAAGGAGGCTCTTGGTTATTCTTGTTACAAATATTATAATCCTTAAATCGAAACAACCATAATTTTAAACAGAAAAATTTATGAATTAATAATGTAAATCTCAATTATCGTGTCTAGTTAATTAACTTAACCAATGTAATAATAATGCGTAGGCTGGTTTAAGTGTTGTGGCAGGACCAAACATTTCAAGATTTAGAATCCCTTGCGTTTTGGAATAAGGACTTTTGGTATGGCAACCTTGCCATTTAAATATTGGCATAAGTTTGCTTTTGTCGGTCAAGAAAATTCTGATGAGTACAACTTTGAATCTGTAGAAAATGCGTTATTTTCATTTTTTTGTCTTAGTAATTTAAGTATTTGTAGATTCTAAGACACACCAGAAAGTGCTAAAAAAAAGTTTAACAAACAATATTAGAAGCCTAGCCGGATAGCATATTTCTTGAATAAAATGGGCACCGATCCTATTTATTTAAAAAAAAAACAAGTGCATTGAGTAGTTTATTGTAACAAATGTAATAAAGATTTGTTCAAACTTCTATACCGAAATTTACATTGATATGACATTTTATATAAAATATTTTTTCAATAACTAGTATAAATTAGCCTTATAGCCATCTTGTTTCACATAAAAATCCAGACTATCAAATTTGACCAAAATGATGACTACTTTACATTAAAAATTTCAGTAGCAAAACTACACTACTATGTATCATGGACAGGTTTACATTATAATGGAGAATATCAAATAGAAGGTGTTTCACTTTTTTAGAGTCACGGTTCTTGTTTAAACAAATTTTTAGTTCTATTTTTTTCTATTTGACTTAGGCTCACCCATATCAACATGTACACGCTCGTTCAATAATACGTAATACTAGCTTATCTTTAGTTTAAAATACAAATGGATTAATCGAAAGTATTAATAAGTGTCAGAATTAGGATTAAAATACAATAAAATATTTTTGGTTCTATACATCTGTACTGGCCAGTTGAGCATCATCCACTTCCTCCTGTCTATTCGCCACTTGACTACTAACTTGCTCAACAATATTAGGCTTACTTTTCAACACTGTCTTATTCTTCTTGTACGCAATTTTGTTTGGTTCATCTTTCAAGTCCTCATTTTGCATGGCACTCTTGTTTTGGTTCATTTTCTAAAACCTCCTTATTCTCCCCATTTAACAATAGGATAGCCAAATTTTCAGCTTGCATCACATCTCTAATTAGTTCAAGTTCATCTCCCAAGATCTCACTGTTTTCTATTTCTCTTGCTAGGTCTATAAGAAAATTGACAACCTGGCCATTATCATGAATGTCAACAATTTGGTGAGGATCGTGTGCTATAAGCTCATTTTGTTCGACATGTATCGGCATAAGTTCATTATCGTTATCCATTTCCCCTGCGTCAACAACTATACTCGGCCCTGGTGCATGCAGGACGAGGCCGGGATGCGGTGCTGTATGACTCATATGAACAAATATTTCCAAGAAACAAGATGTGGCATGTGCAAAGCAAAAGAGAACAAATGGTACCGTTGAATATGTTGTTACAATGAATTCTACTACCCCAAAAAAAGTAAGCATCCCACTATGAATTGCAAGTAGTTTGAACTCAAAAGTCCAGCAAAGCCAAATACAAAAATTTACGCCTGCTAGGGCTAAGAAAAAGTAACGCGCGGACTTTAAACCCTCATAGTCAGAGCGACAGAAGACTTGAGAAATAAATACAGCCTGATACGCAATTTGTAGCCAAGTAAAGAGGATGATAACTAAGTTCAACAGTATGTACAAAGGCACAAGAGATGTTCTGTCCCATGGTATGTCAGTAAGACCAACTATATCCGGAAAAATTCTAACCACAAACAGAACACCAAGTGGTAGAAGCGGAAAGACCAGCATTGCTGAATCGAGTTGAAACTTATGGGGTGTTAGTCTTGTGTACCCCATTCGCTTCATATGGTGAATATGGAAAACTAGCTCAGATACAACTAAAACAAATTGAAATATCATTCTCTGTGAAATTAAAATCCATTGCCCTGTGTCATAATCTTTAGCTCCCATTGCGCGATAGAAGAAAATAATTGAAACTATTGTAGCACCAATTGTGAACATCACGGCCCCAATAGTTGTCCATTTTCTGAATGAGAACCAACACGTGTCATTGCAAGTGTGCTCGTGATCTGGAGTTGTTTTGGTTTGAGGAGGTGTGACACCTTTAAAAAATATACAAATTAAGTATAATAAAGAAATTTAGAAAACACAATTTCATAGGAATTTAATTAGATTTACAATAAGTTATTTGTAAATCAATAGCATGTCATAGTCATTAGAGACAAGGCAGTTCAAATTAGGCATTATTTGGTCGAATACATAAAAAGAACGAATTCCATAAACAGGAACTTTAAAGTATTTGCAAAAAATGATACCAATTAACCAGCAATTTTCGTACTGGAAATTGTTAACACCAAATCAAATATTGTAGCAACAAACACAAGATCTGGTCTTACTAAATTTGTTGTGATTGCAACTCTTAAATGACGTGTTTGCTTCCACGTGACTTATTGTATGGTGTATTTTTTGAATTTGAAAATTAACCAGTGATTCTATTACCTTCTCCGACGTTTCTCCATGATACAAAGCAGAAAAAAGCAGCAAGTGCGCAGAATTCAGTTGAAAACGGGAATTCAGCTCCAGTATGTATTCGGCAAATGTAGGTAACAGTACATATTCCAAGCATTCTGTTTCTTGTTTCAGTATTTCCGGTACATATTCTACTGCAGTAGTGTTCCCCGTGATGTTCAGGCCGTACTCTGGGTCGTGAATTGAAAGCTCAACAATGTTAATGTATCCATGAATGACTTCCTCTACAACGCACCAGAAGGAAGAACTGAAGCAAACAGCTCCGACAAACGACCATCCAATTATCACAAACTTTTCATTTCCAGCAGGAGGAGCCTAGAAATAAATTTTCATAAATTTATTCCTGCCATGTTAAAAAATGTAATTGAAGTTAATCAAAACTTAACCAAAAATTCCTTATAATATAAAAATTAAATTTTCTAAACTCTTATTAAATGATTCAGAAAGTTATTTATAATATTTCATCAAACATAAAAATTGACTGCGTGAGTAATTGACTCCCATTTGCCAAATATTAGTAATTCCAAGCCAATATAGGTTTAGCTTTCAAAAATCCAATGCAATAGAATAGTGCCAAAGTCAGATTTTTTCACTATTGTTTAAAATAACCTGAGATTTGCCGTAATAATCAGTGCTAGTGCGATGTCACTGATTTTATGTGAAAAAAATTAAACTAGCATTAGACCTACACAATTCCAGCTTATATCAAGTCAATTGCATAGCATTTGTTTTTCAATTAAGTGGTACTAATCAAGCCCAGGAATTGTTAAATTTAAGTTAACTGGTGTGGATTAATACTTTCTGACATTCCGAAATATAAAGTTATTTTACAGGGTTTGGTCCCGGTTTATTTTGACTATGTACTTGCCTTGATATTTATTGCTATGATGAGAAGGATGGCAAACACGATTTTGGCAAAATGGCTTAGAATTCCAAGAAAAGAGAAGCAATGATGCACCGAAATTGCATAATGAATCTCGTTCAAAAGTCTCCAAACGCTCGTTAAAAGGTATCCCACGAAAAAAACTGTAAACAAAATCATGTAAATTTTTATTTAAAAATATAAATTTATATCATTCAATTATGTTTACTCACAGTAGGCTAGATAGTTGTGCTCAAAATGAATACCAACATTCCAGCCCATAATTTGGTAACCGCGATTACACAATCGTCGTAAAAAGACTTTTAAGAATAAGAATTTGCCAGAAACGTACAACTCATATGCAAGGAAGCCTGAGCTGACTATGTACGAAAATAATCTGAAAATAAAAAAAATTAGAATTAGAAGTCATTTCAGATAAAAATTTCTTCAATTGAACCATATATTGCAATATGAGACTTATATTAAAGATAAACTTAAGTATTAAATACAACAATATCACCACGACCTTTTGTTAACAATAATTAGTTTTTAAATTGCATAGTTTCCGAATTTTGAACAGTTAGAAGTGAATATGCGAGTATGATCGGTTTCCACACAACGCAAGGAAAATGCATGTTTAAAATATCACCATTTGTTAAATTATGGATTTGAGCAATAATATTTTATAAGTTTATCCATGGGGCCGTGCTCATATTATAGCCAAAGGCCCACCTGATTTTAAATAAATATAACTAGGATTTGACATAACAAACTTACCCTATAATACACCACGAATCATTTGAAGTCCTTTTGTCAGGAAACAGCGGCAATCCAAATACGCATGAAATAGAAATTATAGCAATAGACAGCGTAAACGAACCAACGGACCATGAACTTGACAACATTTTATTTCAGTTTCTGCTTTTCTGCTAAATAACCTGCCACAACCAAGCCTACATTATAACTAATACACAAATCCACACCATGCAATCAGACTGGACACTATGAGACATGGAGCAAAAAATGAATATTTTTTTTCGTTGCACTCACTTGTCTTGTCTGTAGTACATGAGTCAGCGTTTCTCAAGAATCAAGTATTGGCATGACTTCTTATCATGAGTTGCTTCGTTATGCCAACCATACTCTACGCAAATATAGAGCAAATATAACAAAACATTGAAAATTTCTTGTCTGTTTAAAAACCTGGTAGATGGTAATTAAAAATTAAAAGTACAGTAACGACACTGCTCTAAGCAAATAATGCACAATTTGTTTCAACCTGAAACATCATGCATAATTTAATCATCGATCAATGTAGAGCGATGAAAAAAAACTTTTGCATATGAATGTGCTTAAAGTTAAATATCATTATTGCTACAACCAAATGGTGGTTAAATCCATTATGTTAAATAAGGAAAATTAGTTACTAAATTGTGACAATATGAACTTTTTTTAACTCCAAAAAACTTTACACTAGTAGTATTTATTAATAAATGTGAAGAAACAAATTTATCCTAATTGTGTCTTTATTAAAATTTACTATATTAGAATCAATATACTCTTAAAAGTGGTAAAAACCACTGCAGCCAAAACTAAAATTTAATTTATTGGTTCAATCGTTTTGTATATGACAATACTATACTACTAACAAATACCTGAAACCAAGTTTTCCAACAAAAATTTGTTGTTCTGTATGTAGAATAAAATGCAATATATACTATCATAATCAATATGTATCTGGTTTGTACACAATAATTTATACTAAACTACACCTCAACTATTTGTATATTGTTGGTTTATTTATAATTATATGTATTCTTATTTGTACATTAAAGAAGTCTTGCGTCGTTTTGTTTGTTTAAAGGGAAAATTATTTTGTAGTGTAACTTACAAATGAAGTAAAGGCTTGCCAACAAATTTCGGATCACATTTCCAAAGAATATCACGACTAAATCTATAAATACAAGTTGGACTGGTTGAACTTCAGATATAGTATTCCTTGGTTGATTCACTTTAATCCAGTACTTCCAGTATTTGTGTATTCCAGTGCTGAAAAGCGCATGCAGATGCTGATAAAACGGAGATTCATTACTAAAAAAAATTTGCACTTTGCACCAACTTTGCACAGACAATAAGACAGTATTTTTAGAGACAGTATGAAACTCGTCCTATTATCCACTCAGACAGAGCACTTTATCAGTGGGCTCTGGCAAGGTCGGATAAAGAAAGGCACATTATTTGACATTCCTGCATAGTGGATGGTCAACATGTATAGGAGAGGGGTAAGGAAATGGTAGGGGAGGGGCTCAATAGCATAGATGTTGTCATCAAGCAGGCGCAACAGACTATCCGTAACATTCCGCTGTTTTACGGGCCTAAAGCACAAAGGCTGAGGACACCAACATGACGAGAGGCACGGCCGTAGCATTTGCTTGATAACCGCAGGTGACTCTATGCAAATGAATGCAGTCTTTAGGATTCCCTAAACACCGGGGAAACCTTATCAGGTAATTTCCATATCCTCTGTCTGTGCATGCCTAGTTCACGCAGAGGTGGGCATACACAAGGTCAGAGGCAAGGTAATTCCATTAAGCGGAAAACCAACCGAAAAGTCTTTTTTGTGACTGATCGGGGGATTTGAATCTCCGCTCTCATGCTGGCTAGTGAAGAGAAACAGACGTTCTAACCACTAGACCAACACCGCCAACACAATAACATTAAAAAAATATTAATATTGTGGCGATAACGCCACACATTGACGCAGAGCACTAGAGCAAGTTGTGAAGGTCTCAGGAGCAAGAGGCCCTGGCCAGCGCCAACACCGCCAACCATACCTTTTGCTCTGCTCTTCACTGTATGATTAGTTATCAACCGCTAAGTTTGAAAAATATACCCCGAAAAAACTTTCATAAGATACGCACGTTATTCGTGTCTATAGAGTAATTAAAACAACTTAAGCATGAACTTTCTTTATTTCTAGTTCATGTTTACTAACACTTACATTAAATTAATTATTAATAAATATTATTTAAGTATTTTAAAAAAAATAAAAAAAAATTATGGGGTTGTACTATTCATTTCGCCAATTTTAGCTTATTAATTTGAGGTGCTGTAACGAGGGTGCTAACCTCACACACCTATATATGTGTGAAGTCAGCACCTCATCACCTCAACTTTCAAGAAAAACTTTGAGGTGATGAGGTGCTGACTTCAAGGTTTGCTATACTGGTATGTGTAAGTGAGGTGCCGGTTTGAGGTGCCAACTTCATGGTGCTGGAAATGAGGTGCCAACTTCACGGCGATGAGGTGGCTATATCATCTGCCCCAGCTGGATTTTGAATCATAATTAGGATTAAAGTTAGTAAGTTCACTTAACACTAGTGGCTGGATCTACCTAGACTTTTTTGTATTGGTCCATAACATTAAATGAACGAAATTTCCATGAACGATTTTAGAGGTGTGCAGATTTTGATGCATCGTAACTTTATTCTCTTTTAAGTAAATTAGCTCAAAAATGAAATTAAATGAAATGAACTAAATGGTCAACCTTAATTTCCTTTTGAAGAATTACAAAAATAATAAAGTCAGGTTTTCTGATTTTTGCCAATTTTCACAGGAATCGATCCCACTGTGCGTTGGCCAAAACACTTTGTTTTATATTTGTGAATGTACTTTGTTTCTGTTCTAATTTTATGACTTGAATACAAATTGGCGGGAAATTTAAAAAATAAGTTAAAAATGCTCACCTTAATTGCCTAATGTATTTCCCGTATATAAGAAACGATCAACCAGAGCACGCTAAACAATAACCAACCGAAGCACACTCCAGCGTATCAGCCCGAATACAAACCGGCACCAGCCCGAGCCCGAGTACACTCCCGCATACCAAGAGTACACTCTTCAGTAT